>NBIL01150539.1:0-29575 GCA_002752925.1 Viola pubescens var. scabriuscula | reverse complement strand
GATGATATTGCGGGTATCAAATCTGCGGGTATCCGCGGGTATTACCCGCGGGTACAATTTGGCTGCTTTTACCCGCCCGCGCGGGTGCGGGTGCGGGTATGGATTACCCGCAGATTTGCGGGCGCGGGTATGGATAGTACCTTACCCGCTCCATTGCCAACACTAGGTAAGACTGTCGATGTACTTGCCGGATGTCGAAAAATTCCAACTATTAAGTTAGCTGAGAAAATTTTTGTGTATAAGGGTAACTATGGTTTAGTCTGCATACATAATTAAGACATATATGTGTTGTATTTATAGTGGAGATCGAGTCCTTTATTTTAGGAATGATAATCACGGTAATAAATGAGATAATCTCGTGTGTACTTAAGATAATATCACAAAATATTCACCTCATTAATTACATCATTTATTTTCAGACTGTCTGATAGATTTCTATTAATAAAGCGAGTAAACCATTCTATATTGTGATAGAGATTGAGACTGTCTGAAAACCAGTGTTATCATAACCGGACCGGACAACAAACTGGAAATAAAAATTTCTTGGTTCGACCGGATTGACCCATTGGACAGTTTTGAACCGTTCACATATCGAACTGTTCAATCTCATTCAATCTTAGATAATTGAACCGGATTGAACCGGCTGATTTTTAAATTTTGATGGGCCGACCCATTAGGTATGGGTCGGCCCATCAAATTTTTCACACAAAAAAAACCAAAACGACGCCGTTTTGGTTTGGCTCTTCGAACTAGCCGGTTTGACAGAGAACCGGCCGGTTCGCCGTTTGTTTAAAAATAGCCAGTTCGACCGGTCGAACCCGATTCACATGCATATCCGGTCAGATAGCTAAATCAAACCGAAAACTCTAAAATTCACGGTTGAACCGGTTGGACCGACCGATCCGGTCCGATTTTGATGACACTACTGAAAATATATATTTGTAGAGTTTGTTTCACTAGTGGTCATTCTCATTATCAAGATCTTAGTTTGACGAGCTTACACGCCTTAAAATTGTCTTCTTATAATAGAAAGATTATCACTAATTAATTACATTGGACGACCGGAAAATCCTCCTAATTTAAGTACCTCCTCCTTTCCTACAATATAATGATACTCATTAATACTCATTCCTACAACGGGTCATGCTAACATCATAATACTCTAATACGATCATCTACTCATTAATTGCCTTGTCATTTGTCCATCATCTAATATTTTCTACAATATAATGAAAGAATGATGTCACTTGCTTGTGATGGTGTGCTTTATCTTGTAATTAATGGTAAGTTTTCACACATCTCATATGTTGTGTACAAGTTACAACTGAAAGAAGTACTAAATTATTTTTTTCCGATTATAATCATAAGCATGCCAAAAGTAATAATGGGTATCTCTATTTACTAATATAAATCCTGAAATAGTAGATAAACTATTTATATATCCCTTTAATATGAACGTAATTAGTTTGTATGCATTTAGCTAACAATGTATATGTGTTTTGAAGTATAAAAAGAAGAAAAAAGGTTGTTAAACTCGTAGTCTCGTAGAATTAAACTTCATCTATGCATATCGTAGAACCTCACACCTTTTACAAGATTAGTCGAAGTTAACCTACATTATTTTTTATTTAGGTAGTGTTATTCTCACACTTCAAATTATTATTTTTACACCCTTAGTTTAGGATTTTATTAGGTGTTGGGTTACTAGGTGAAATCCTCGAACGTGGTTGATATTGCTCGGAAGCTTGGTCAGGTTGAGATGGTAATGGCAGACGATTGTAGTGGTTCGTCGGCTTGTTGCAGAGAGTGGTTACTGTGACCGTGAGCGGTATTAATTATATATATTTTTGGTTTTTTTTGATTTTTTTAATCAAAATATATTACATATATTAAATAGAATGATAGCTGATAAAATGGGAGAAAACTAATTTAGTTTATATGATAAAACTGAGGGTAAATTTGAAAAAGAATGTGATAAATATTTCTTAAACTTTTACGAGTGACAAACAATAGGAGACAAAAGCTACTCACTAAATGGACTAAGAACATTAAAATATAATCCAAGTCTTTTTCTACTAGTGTAAGGAAATATAGGAAAAGATTGAGCAATAACAGTATTTAGCAAGCCCATTTCTCTCATATATGGACTCGCAAATTAAAAAAAAATCCAACCTATTTTCTTTTTCTTTTTCAGAATTAGTACTTCTTATCAGCCTCTACGGTATTTGAGGTTTTCTCACATGGGATTTGATCTAAACATCTTATCAGCCTCTCCTTTTTTTCTTCTTGTTTAACAAATTATAAGCCTATGTAATCATAAACTTGAGTGGACAGTTATGGATATTGGATAGTTTTGTTCACGAATTATTTGTACTTCTTAGCGTCAACTCTCAAGTTCTCACACGCAAAATCTAAAAGGAAACTATGCAAGAATCTCAACAAACCTATGACTCTTAATTACTAGAGTATACTACTTAATTTGCACATGATTAGCAACTATGATTAGAGATCACTTAGCTGTATCAACTCATAATAGAAATAATAGGATTACCTTACGTGGATTAATCATATTAATGAATGCAAGTTTATGATAGTATGTTTGTTCTATCCCAAGCAATACTTCAAATGGATGCATGTATTGTAATACTTTTTACACATTTTAAATTTATATTTGATACTAATACTTTTAGTATTTTTTTTTAACGTACACACTCGACTAGTCTCGTTAATCAACCAGGATTATAGCAATAGGTTGTGATTTTCCAAGTTGTGCTTTGGCCTATATGGTTAGAAAGAAATCTAGTGGTCTTTCAAGATTGAGGTTCAACCTCATTAGTATATTGTGCTATATAGTGTACTCTTTATTGAAAATAACATACCCTTTATTTCCATATTCTATCTCTAATTTAGATAAAAATATAACTTAATTGGTTTATGGATATATAGTTGAATAATTTTAAGAGATGTAATTGATGCTCATGCGGAGCTAGCTCGGGGTCAGCTTGTGACCTCCCTTAGTTTTGCCTTTTGGTTAGGACGAGTATCGTTTTAGAGCACACATCTTGTGTCTTTTATATTTAATATCATACAACTTATAAAAAATATAAGGAGTAAATTAATAAAATTAAATAAAAAGTTAGTAAAAAGTGTTATTTATCGCGAAGACAAATTAAAGTTAAAAACTTAATTTAATTTGAGAATAAAAAGAAAGTAGTCACAAATTAGTATTTTCATTCATATCAATAAACAATCGTTTGTTTGTAATGCACATTTTTTAGGAGAAGAAGCAGCTTTATCTTTCTTTTTCTTTGATTTAAAGGAGAACAGAAAGCATCAAATAATTAGTGTTAATAGAAAAGATTAGTTCATCACACAAAACAAAACATGAAAAAAATTGCAATGATAACAGCCTTTCTGAAAGGGTAGGGCCAAGAAGCAGCAGCCCTTCCTCCCTCTCCTCCATTTCCACAGTACAAAACAAAACCCCCAAAAGAAAAGAAAAACAATTAAAAATCAAAACTTTCCCATTTTCTCAATCTCTCCTCTTCAGTCTTCTTCTTCCCCTTTTTATTTAAACCCAACAACCCATCACAAAACAACATTCAATTCACACACTTCACCACTCACCTACAACAAGTCAAGATCCTCATTCCTCAGCAGAAAAAAACCATCTCCTTTCTCTACTCTCTCTCTCTAACCAAGAAAAATAGTTTAGTATATAAATATACTGCAACCCAATAAAAACTTGCAACATCCCACCCATACCCATGTAATAAAAATTCAATCTTGGAATCCACACCTTCCTTTCCGGGTTATTGGGCTCCGAATCTGCCACCCATTTCACCAACAACCTCCGCTGTTCTTTCTTTTCCTCTTGGGCTCTCCAAAAAAACATTCCTTTCCCCTCTTCCTGTCCATGCTACCTTGTCAACATTACACCTTACATTCTCTTTGGACTCACTTGTACACATTTATTTTATATATACACTCAACAACAGCACACTAATCAAAAATCTTGTTGTTTTATACAAAACCTGAGTGCTTTTTGTATATTGATTGAGAAGTTAATTAAGTGATTGTGCGTTGCATATGGCTGGAAATCAAGGTACCCATGAGGGGATTGGAGATGATTTCTTTGAGCAGATCTTGGCTGTGCAGCCACCAGGGTATGGTAGTGGTGGTAATGAGAACATTGTGGGGTCTAGTTTGCCCATGATGGGGTTGCAGTTGGGGTCTGGTAGTAGTAGCAGTACCCAAATTGGGTTGAGGAACCATAGTATTAGTAGTAATAATAATATGGGATTGATGCCTTTGGGGCTAAACTTGGAGCATCATGGGTTCTTGAGGCAACAACAAGAGCATATGGTTGGTGGTCATGGCCTTGGGTTAGATAACAACAATACTGACATTGCTTCTCCTCCTTCTGCTACTTCTGCAATAAATGTAAGTCTCCCCTTTTCTTCTTTTGTCTAGTCTTTTGTTGATTTTTCTTTGCTTGTTAGTTGTTATTATCATTTTGTGTCTGTGTAGCTAGCTTCGTGTCCTGACTTTTTTGGTTGTTTTATGTCCATGGAATTAATGGTACTGTTTGTACAAGAAAGCATTAGTTTTGTCATTTCTTATATTCTTTTGGAATTTTGTAATTTGGTAGGATTTGCATTATGGCATATGGGTTGTCTTTTCTGGATTTTCTTTAGAGTGTGGAGATTAATCTGTTTTGTCATAGATACATTTCAATTTTATTTTCTTTGCTAATTATTTGCATAGGAAAGTTAACACCCACACCCAAAATGCATGTGCTATTTTGCTTTCAGCAGTATTTTCCTGGTTGCTACTGCTCACCTCCATGAAATTAAAATTTTGAATCTTAATTGTATTACATCACCCATCCATGATCTTTTCAAAAATGAAACATAAGCAAAATTAGTGTGAATGAATGCTGTGCTCTTGATTATGGATAATGAACTGAAAGGGTTTGAACTTTAAAGGGATAATTTGGTCCAAATAAATAACTTGTACTTTCTTTGTATATAGGGGAGAGATTCTGTGCACATGCCAAGTTTGTTCCCATCATTTGGACACTTGCAGATCCAGTCAATCCGGGCCACACCACCACCACCTCCTCCACCTGGTCCACCTACCCCCCACCACCAGGTAGAAGAAATTCATTTTTGGACTAAAACACCCTTACTACTGCTCATTAGTGTTCATTTTGTTCAAGCTTCTGTTCATGTTATTCCTGGTATTCCACTGTAATCTTGATTTCCATTAGCCTCAAACTTCTGTTATGTTAAAATTCTTAAAAAAGATTGACACTTTATGCAAATGAACAGTACCAAGACAGTGTAATGTTATGAGATACCACATGTGTGTAAGATCTGCTTTGTGTCACTATTACAAGGTTGTGCCATTTTCTTGTTGTCGGTTATGTGGTCCTATAAGGAACTGACACATGGAATTTGTGGTGTATGTGTGAGTTTCTGGCAAACGTGTGGCAAGAATTAGGTAATTTCTTTTGATCAGGATCCTAGAGTAGTATAGTATAGGTGGTAATCCTTGTCAGTATTTAGGTAGAGATGAGGATTATCACTACACAAATATTATAATCTCAGTGCTCTGAGTCTTACCTCTAGAATTAAAGAAATAGAAAAGGGTCAAAGTCTTGTTGAAATAGCTGCCGTCTTCATGTTCACATTATTTTGGGAGACCTAATTGAAATGTAGTTGACTTTTACGTTTTCACGACAACCACAAAAATTATAGAAAAATAAAACATGCTAGAAGGCAAATCTTGTTAGAAGTAGGGATATTGATTACGTTGAATTATGTATTAAACTTGCTTTGATTTTCATGTTCATTTCCAAGATTTCTAAACTAAACTTAACGAATCATAAGGAACTAGGCTTAGTATAGATTTTCAACTTTCAAATGATTCATGTTGGCATCGCTTAAATTTATATTTCTCTCCCTTTTTCTTCACCCCTGTTAACATTACTTTTTAAATTTTGCTGTAGTCGTTTCATAGCCAGCCAGGAGCAGGAGCAGTTTCTGCTGTGCCACACCAACCTGGAATCCGTCCTACTAGGGTGCGTGCAAGACGAGGGCAGGCCACAGATCCGCATAGTATTGCTGAGAGGGTAACTGATCTTGGTTTCTATATTATACAAAAACTTCCTGATTCCTAGGCATTTTCCTGTCTGAGATGTTCATATCTGTGAATTTCTTCTCCCGCATAAAATGTTCATTTCTCTATATTTCATCTGCATGCAGTTGCGCAGAGTGCGAATCACAGAAAGAGTGAAGGCTTTGCAGGAGTTAGTTCCTACCTGCAACAAGGTTCGTTTATATTTTCTAAAGAAATATTAGATTATATAGCATTACCAATTTGAAGATCCATTTTATTTTACACACTAATGATTCCAACTTCCTGTTCAGACTGATAGGGCACAAATGCTTGATGAAATTGTGGATTATGTAAAGTTTCTAAGGCTCCAAGTCAAGGTATTGAAATATCACTCTTATATCAATGCTATGATAAATTGCCACCTTGGAGATGATATCTTGGATTGTATTGTAAGGATGATTAGAATACTTTTATTACATCTTTTTGGAGCAGAGGTGATCATTCTTATCCTAAAGATGTAACTGATAACACAAGTTATTTTGCAATTCTTCTGCCTTTCTATAGAAATCTTTATTTCATAGTAGGGCCCGTCATATTGCATTTCCTAAACGTAATTTTAGACAGTTAAGCAGGTCTTTAAACAAAATAATTGAAATGTCAAGCTTGAGATGGACTCTGTCTGCTGTCGGCATCTCCTTGCCCCAATTGAGCTATTATTGGATAGACACTAGAAAGAGAGATGAACAGAATTATGTACTAGTTAGTGGTACTTCTTTCTCAAATCACATCCAAATAATTCTCTCTTTTGACCTCCACAGTGTTTATTTTTTCTTTTTCTATTTTTCATTTGTGCATTTAAACAGGTATTGAGCATGAGCAGACTTGGTGCAGCAGGTGCAGTTGCTCAGCTTGTTGCAGATGTGCCGCTATCATCGTCAGTTCAGGTAGTAAATTAAGTTGGGAGAATCCTCACTTCAAACTTTTATTTTTTTGGTCATTTCAGTATATTAGATAATGGTGAATACATCTCCCACACGCGCGTGATTGTGTGCGTATGTGAAAAAGTTTGCTGATTTCTATTCAAAATTATGTGTTTGCTGATTTCTATTTGAAATTATGTGATTAATGTGACTTAGGGAGAGACCATTGAAGGAGGAGGAGCAAATCATCAAGCCTGGGAGACTTTGTCAAATGATGGCACAGAACAAGAAGTAGCTAAATTGATGGAAGAGGATGTTGGAGCTGCTATGCAACTCCTTCAATCCAAAGCACTTTGCATCATGCCTATATCACTTGCTTCAGCGATTTTTCGGGCGCACCCACCTGACGCACCGACGGTAGTCAAGCCCGAATTGAACACCCCCTCATAAGCCTCAACATCCAACAAGCAGCACATGCACATCAATCCGGCACCTGGGTCCCAAATATTGTGCTGTGCTGGTTCCATATATTTCTGTAGTAAACACCCCATTCAAGTGTCTAAGGCCTAACTACTCCTAATTGGAAATATAAGAAGAAAAGATAATCAAGTGAGCACAACTCTTGATTCTCTTTTTCTTCTCTTTTTTCCACTTTTGTCAATCCAGGAATCATTTTCATGTGAAAGGAAGACAAAGCACGGGTGGTTTGATGTTATATGCCAATGCCATGGTCAAGTCAAGCCAAGATTTTCAAAAGCTCAAATGATGTGTTGCTATTCTAATATCTGTGGTGGGGTTTAGTGGAGAGTGACCAAAATGTTAGTGGTGAGAAGTCTCTTGCTTTTTTTTTTCCATCTTTTTTTTGGGGTAGTGGAAAAATGTAGGGCCATTGAAAAGGGATTGATGGGGCATGTGTATCAAGTATTTGGAGAAATTTGTGTGCAAGTTGAAGTAGATAATGGTAGGTTGTCTTCTAAAGCTATGTTAGAAGGTTCTTGGCATGGAGAAAGTAATCTTGTTTGCTTACATTGTTTATATATGGTGTTTTTGTTTGCTTATGCAAAAGTGGATTAAGCTCTCTTGCTAATTTTATTTTGCTGGAAGTTGATGTTGTTGTTGAAAGATGGGTTCTTTTTATTGGAGTGGAGGCAGAAAAAAAAAGGAAGACTTTTATTTTCTGCACTACCACTTGTTTGCACTTCTTTTATCAGGAGGAGACTATTATATCAAGTTGTGTAGAGCCTAGTTTGGTTTGATAAAGACACTTTGGCTAATCATCGGATTGTTGATTACCAAAAAAAGTCATTAGTTTCTTTAATTAATGGTTATAATTTGATAAGAACAACGTTAAATATATATATATATATATATATATATATTAAAATTTGCTTTGGAATAATGCTGATTAATATTACTATATTTTTGCTGACTGACATGATAAAAGATGATTTGACAAGAACAACGTTTTATCCCTTTCTTATATTTCTTTTTTAATTTGAACAAATAACTTTATTTTTGTGGCATTCAAAAATTACTATTGCGGATTCCACTCCTCTTTTTGCTAGATACCTCCACCAATATTTACCTAAAAAATGAGTGATTATTGAGTTATTCCGATCTGTTATATTACATTTTATCCTATTTACATAAATCATAGAGTCTAATGCTAAAGTTCTAAAAGGATCCTACTTTTATGGACTCCACTAATAGTAAATCTTGTCATTATTTATGTGAGGTGAAAAGCGTGACATGAGACACTAAAGGGTTGTTTATTTATGGAAAATTTTCTGTTTCACAACCAACATTTTCCAAAAATGGAAATATTTTCAAAATTTTCCATTTGGAAAATAATTTCTAATTTTTTTTTTCTTCAGCTCAAACAATCCATATTGTTAATCTAAAATTTTAAAAATAATATTATTTTAGACATTTCTACCCTCATAATTTTGATAATTAATATGTAGATTGATATAAATTGTGCTAAAAATAGTTCATGATTGATATTTATCTAAAATTAATCCTAGTAAATTGATTCCAATGTTCCAATTGTTTTAATTAACTAATACTCCTAATTAAATTCATACGAGTAAAATTAGATCAAAATTTATTTAGTACATCTTTACTTCGTCACTATCTCCACTTTGCCTTCACTTTTCACACACTATCTCCAAAAAAATTATCGATTTCAAGTAAGATTGCTCGTACCGTTAGCTCGAACCAAATAAATAACTAAAAAGTTTTTTTCCTTCCCATCTCATCCTCACCGTTAGATCATCCTACTTTCTTTGTCAAAATGATCTCAGCCACTCAATCTCTCTCATTTATCCATCCACAAAATCAATTTCCTTTCCGTTATCCTCAGCCACGAGACTACAACTTTCTCATGTAACCCAATCCCATCCCGCCACGTCACCAACAGAAATCCCCGTATGACAATTTGATACGCAGAGACAGAAAAATAGTAATTATATAGAATTTTAACTTATTAAATCAAATTATTTTACAAACTATATAGTTTACCCTTAATTTCAAATATATATTTCTACCTTAATGATTTAATATTAATATGAAACTTCTAAATTAATTCTAAATTAATATAAAATCCATTTATAAAACATTAAGAAAAATAAAAAAAGTTGATATATAATTACTAATCTTGAGATGAAGATTATATTTTTGTAACTTTTAATTTATTTTGTTCAAAGCATTAAGTAAGAAGATTGAGTTTTTTTATGTAAGAAAAATTAAAAAGATGAGAGAGTAAAATTGACCTGTAGACCCCACTTTGGAAATAAATTGAAGAAAAATTTGGAAAACTTCAAATATAGCGTTTCCAGAATTTTCTAAATTTGTAGTGTTAATTATGAAAAACTATTTTCCATCTGGAAAACTGAAAAATTTGTTGAAAATTTTTCATTTTGGAAAATGTTGTTATGAAACAGATTTTGAAAAAATTTCCGAAAATGAAACAACTCATAAATGGCTTGTGCTTTTGAATTTAGACATGAATATATTTAGCATATTTATATTTGATCTTTAACAAATTTAAAATGGGCTACTATTTAGATTATTAATCTTAAAAAGAAGAAGACATTAGCATTGCTTTTTAATTAAAATCAAATTGATTTAACAAAAGTAATGGTTTTTGTATTTCAAAAAAGGAAGAAATAGTTGTTACCGAATACGATTTCAAGTTTTCTATGGTTGGAAAATGAAAGCTGGAAAACAGAAAATGTACTGTAGCAATGAAACAGAATTTTAAAAAACAGAATTTTTTCTAAAAATATCTCCAAACAGAAATATTTCCATAAAGGAAGGGCCTGTTTAGTTAAGGAAAAATTTCTGAAAATTCTCCAAATTTTCCAAAACTGTGTTCAGATAGCAATTTTTTTCCAAATGAAAAATTCTCAGAAAATATTCCAGTTTTTCTAGAATTCTCCAAGTTAACACTAAAAATTAGAAAATTCTAGAGACTCCATTTTTTGAAGTTTTCCAATTTTTCAAAAAAATTCTATTTTTTTTTCTTACTCCAGCTCAACTAGTCCATCTTGTTAATCTAAAAAAAATAATGTTATTTTAGACATGTCTACCCTTGTAATTTTGATAATTAATATGTAGATTCAATCATTAAAATAACTAAAAAAAATGTGCTAAAAATACTTCATAATTGATATTTATCTATAAATTAATCCTAGTAATTGATCCCAATGTTCCAATTGTCTTAATTAACCAATACTCGAAATTAAATTCATATGAGTAAAATTATATTAAAATTTATTTAAAAAACAAAAAAAAAACTAAATATGAAAAGGATTTAAGTATGACGTGTGATATTTTACAATAATTTACTCACCTAAAAACTTCTACCACTTCTAATAGCAAGATAAAAATAAAAATGAGAGAAGTATGATATGATGTTTACCTTTGTGTATACTGGTTAGGAAGGCACAGCTAATGATTCACGCGTATTTCTTGATGCATTGACAAGACAAGATAATGGTTTTCCTATGTCTCAAGCTGGTAAAACATTATTCTTATAATTCATAACAATATTTATTAACTGTTACATTAATAGTTTTTTAAATGTCTGATTGTATTTATCTTTTACATGTTACTATTATGCAGTTAATGTTGATTATCCAAATATTTCTGGATTTTTAGCTCCTTATCGTGGTGAACGGTATCATTTAAACGATTTTCGTGGACGATGAAGGATAACAAGTAAATGTGCATTGTTTAACTATAGACGTTCGTCATTGAGAAATGTGATTGAAAGAGTTTTTGGCGTTCTGAAGGTTAGATTTCCAATCTTAAAGTCCATTCTAAATTATCCTCTCCGTCATCAAAGGCAAATACCTCTAGTAGCTTGTTGTGCACTACATAACTTTATTCGAATGGAAGATAGAGCTGATCAACTATTCACAGAATATGGTACAAAAAGTCAGTAAAATTTAAACGAGGACGTTGCTAGTGTGACGCAAGAAGGTATTCAAGTGGATATGGCCCAACAACAACAAATGAATGCAGTTAGGGAAGATATTGCAAATCAATTATGAGCTAATTATAATATTATTAGATTATGAAGAAGTAACAAATTAAATTAAGTCTATTTTTAATGTTTATATTTGTAGTATTCACGTAATGAACAAATAATTCATGACTATTTTATATGTATTTTATTTTTATGAACGGAATTATTGTATTTATATTTTATCTTTAACATGAATAGAATTAACATATTTATATTTGATTTTTAACAAAATTAAAATGAGCTACTGTTTAGTTTAATTAATCTTCTAAAAAAGAAATAAATGATAGCATAATTTTTTAATTAAAATTAAATTGATTGAACAAAATTAGTAGTTTTCGTTTTTTTTTTTTTAAATAGTTATTAGGTGAATACGATTTCGAGTTTTCTAAAACTGGAAAATTTTCACGTACGGTAGCAAACAAATACCACATCCAAAAAAAATTATGTTTTTAAAATTTTTCCAAAATCATAAAATTTTAGAAAAACAGAAAATCTGCTAAACAAATTTTTTTGGCGTTGGAGCGCTCAATTATTTTTCGAAAGACGTAAAAAACTCTTCATTTTTGTTGTTTTTTATAATAGCCGGAGATCTCTTAATATCATATACACCTAAAATAATAACGGTGTCAACCAAATAGTTGTTGACACACATTTGAGTTGATACAGAGTCAGAGTGGCAGGAGTACGTGTACTTATTATGTATTGGTGGAAAATGTGACTGCAACAGACAGTCCCTCTTACAAAAGTTCAAATATATCCGTTCATACATTCATAAGTTTTCTATAAGAAAATGTTACAAAATGATTAATTGGTTTCTATGTTCTTGTAATGTTTTGAATATTTTCACTTATAAACATAATAATGAAAGTCACAGTAGCACTACTCAATAGGGGTGAGCACGGATAGGCGGATCCGACCGATCCGAGCTCACCCATCCGCACCGCTCCGACAGCAAATCGGACTGGAATTGGTGGAGGCTGTCGGAATCCGAACGTTTTCGGATTCCCAAGTCCCCTAATTCCATTTCCAACCAAACCCGCTTGCTCCGCTGCGGCTGCGCTCCCTCTCCAATCTCCATCGTTCGACACTCGCTTTGCTGTCCTGTCGGCATACGCTCCCTCACCTCTCGCGCCTCTCCCCCGTCGCCGTCCGCCGTCCGCCGTCGCTCCCTCCTTATGCTCGCTCTGCTCCAGGCCAACTTGAAGATTTGCGGCATACCACATGCAAGCTACGGCATAAGCATGGACATGGACGGAGCTAACGGTACAATAATGGCATAATAATAAATAAGTAGTTCCGAATTAATTATAATGGCACTATCTTAAATACTTCAAGTCATATATTTATGCTTACCGGCAGTATATTTAATTATATACTCGTAACCGACTAATTTGATAGTCGAAGTCTATACGTTGGGGAGACCTTGACGTCATTTTCAGGTACCCACAGATCGAGAGTACACGGAGCAGAACTACTAGGATCATACCTACCAATTTTTTTTTGACATGTACATAAAAAATAATTTTTTTTTTCAAATTTTTTTTTTTGACAAATCCCAAAAAAATCAAAAAATTCGACCGAAACGATCCGATTCCGAACTTGTCGGATTGGTTTCGGATCCCCTAAAAAAAATCCAAAAAAATCCAATCCGAAATTATCCGAATCCGAATTTATCCAATCCGAATTCGTCAAATTCCGATCCAAAATCCGAACACTCACCCCTACTACTCAATGGACACACGGTTTAATAGGTCGAGTTTATATTTTAAAACTCGAGTTAGTCTTGGCCTAGTAAAAATATCAATTATTGTATATTTATTTGAAAATATATTATTACATAACAAAATAGACATTTATTACTATCATATACACTTTAACTAAGATATAATGTCTACTAGAGATAATTTTATCAAAACAATATAGTTCGTTTTTTTCTTCTCAAAAGAATCCTAAAATTTATGTATTTTGAAGGTAATCATTTTCCTTACATTTTACTATTTTATTGAGAAAACAATTTCCACCACAATTCTAAATTCTTGAAATTTTCAAATTTTATAGATATCAAACGAGACATTTTTAGAAATTCAGGACAGAATCCTAAATTACTTAAGTTCAAACGCGGCCTGGGGTAATCAAGTTCACTCATCTTTGGTTGAAGTCGACAAATTACATTTTCCATCAATTTACCCAGTTTCACATAATCCCTGCACACCAGATCAAGCCAAACCGTGTCAAACTATTAACTATTGTTTGGTTTACTTCTGCTCATGTTCCGTTATTATGGGATTCGAGTTCGTTTTCTTAGTTATGGTAGTAGAAGCAGTACCTGTAACAAATGGGATCCTACAGTTTCCCTTGAACTCAATCACCCATCTCTTATTCTGCTTGAAAAAACCAACAGCAGGAATCAATTCAAACAGATCTTGGGTCAGCTTATGAGATGCAACCTCACTGGCCAAACATTTCCAATGAGTAGGCTCATTTTGTTCTCAGCCATTTCATACCCAGAAAACTTGGATATGGCAACTACCCTTTTCACTCACTTCACTCCATGTCCTAACGTTTTCATTTACAACACCATGATTTCTGCTTTGTCTTTGCTGCCATTGCCAAAGACTCGATCTTTTGATGTTTACAAGTCTATGTTGATGTCTGGTGTGTACCCAGATAAGAATACCCTGCTTTATTTGCTTAAAGCTGTGAACTTTGTGTCGCAAGTGATGCAAATTCATTGCCATGCGATTGTTACAGGGTTGGTTTCACTTGGGTATCTGCAGAATTCCCTTGTGAAGATGTACATAGAGAATGGGCTGGCGCGGCTTGCACGCCAGGTGTTTGAACAGATGTCTAATAGAGATGTTGTTTCTTTCAATATTATGATTGTCGGTTATGCTAAAAGGGGGAATGGTTCAGAAGCATTGAGACTGTTTCATGAAATGGTGAATTCAGGCATTGAGCCTGATGAGTTTACTATGTTGGGTCTGCTTGTTTCCTGCGGACAATTAGGGGAAGTAAAAATTGGAAAGGCTATTCAAGGGTGGATGGAAAGAAGGATGTTTATTAATTCGTCGAATTTGATTCTGGATAACGCTCTGCTGGATATGTATGTTAAGTGTCAGAAATTGGAGCTTGCATTGAGGGCATTTAGCAGATTAGAGGAGAAGGATGTTGTTTCTTGGAACACCATTGTTGCAGGGTGTGCCAAGTTTGGTGAGCTGGAACTTGGGCGGACAATTTTCTATCAGATGCCTAGCAGGGATCTTGTTTCTTGGAATTCTTTGATTTCCGGCTATGCTTCTAGGGGTAACTTTACCATGGCAATGGAGTTGTTTAAGGAGATGGTTGAGGAGAATGTTTCACCAGACAATGCTACTTTGGCTAGTATTGTCTCTGCTGCAACAGAAATTGGAGCTTCGGATCGAGGGAGGTGGGCACATGGCTGGGCGGTTAGAATGGAGATCGAAATAGATGCTTTTCTGGGTTCAGCTTTGATTGATATGTATTGCAAGTGTGGAAGTTGTGAACGAGCTTTCGTAGTTTTTAATGGAGTCACTAGAAAAGATGTTACAACTTGGACCGCAATGATTTCGGGATTTGCTTTCCATGGCTATGGTACAAAAGCCTTGAAACTGTTCTCCGAGATGCAACGGAAAGTAAATCCAAACGGAGTAACCTTTCTTTCTGTTCTCACAGCATGCAGTCATAGTGGCCTTGTGGAACAAGGACTCCAAATATTCAATTCTATGATAGATTATGGTATCGAACCAGGACTCGAGCATTATGGATGTTTAGTGGACCTTTTAGCGCGATCAGGGAGGCTTGCCGAGGCAATGGTTGTCATTGAAAGGATGCCGATGAAACCTAGCCGATCCATCTGGGGAGCGATGCTAAACGCTTGTCGAGCTCAGGGAGATGTGGGAATGGCAGAGGTAGCTTCCGCGGAGCTGCTAAAGTTAGAGCCTGAGGAAGAAGGTGGATACATGCTACTGTCCAACGTATATGCAGCCGGTGGCCAGTGGAGCTGTTCGGACAAGATTAGAGGGGTTATGGACAAAAGGGGAGTGAAAAAGATTGCTGGTTTCAGTAGCTTAGTTGTTAATTGTGTAGGGAAGACAATAATGAAAAGATCCGAGATGAAATATTAGTGCATGACAACAACAATAATACAAATCTATTCAACTTTCTGGCACAATAATATCTGTACAAAGTTGTTCCACTAAGTGTAATTTCTGTACAAGGAAAACAACCCCCGCTACACCACCCCTCGGGATCGCCTGCAAAAATCATACATGCTACCCACCATAAGACTAGATTATCTAACATTAAAAGCTGAAAAGAAAAACCCTAGATGCAATATCAGTTCCTGCACAAACTCTTTACCCTAATGCATTAGTAGTCACCGCGATTTTACCTAGCTTCATATCAGTGCAAGTTTTTCCAGTAATGAAAAACCCAGTCAAGCACAAGCATTGCGATGACAAAGGGAAATAACCACGAAATATGATGCCCCTAAGCATTTCAACAATTTAATTGTTGGCGGTGAACCTATAGTGTCATGCTGACCCAGAACTTGCAATAACTCCCTCTCTCAACCCTTGGAGGCACAAATGCAGTGTCCTTTGCACACTATCTGCGACTACTCTCAACCTTCCTTGGCCGTCTATAGGTGTACTTCCAGATCCATTAACTTCCACAGTTCGAGTCACCCTCTGTTTACATTTCTCCCAATCATCATCATGCAACCAACAAGCTCGGCCACCATGGCTTCCTTCCATTCCGAGGAAAGACACATTAGTATTTTCTCCAAACATATATCTCAACCTTACTGAGACACAGTAGGGTAACCAAGCAGCACCACCGGCAGCATTGATGTGGGGTATGTGAGCAGGATCAAGAACAACAGTCAGTGCAAAGTCAACAGAATTGTGCGGCCTATCATAGTGGATGTTGCTCTTAGCTGTAGATGAACTCTCAGAATTTTCATCCCCATTTGATCCAGTATGATTTTCTAGACATAATTCTATACGTGGCTTTTGTGCAGGAGCTATTTCTCCTCCCTGTGCTTGAGCCAATCCTTTCTTCCATGCAATTAGCTTTAGAAACTCTCTTAAAACTGATATGGGCAAGGTGAGAAGGGTGATGAAAGATGCAACACGAGATGCATCGTAGGGCTCCGAAGCTACACGGCGACTAAAATAGTCACATATTTCTCCTATTTCTGATTGAGTGAGTTCTTCTTGAGCAGTCGTAGAGTTCTGCTGTTGTTGTTGCTGCTGTTGATGATGAAATCGCTTAACACTAAGCACCTGAAGAAGAAGTTGAACTCTGTGGACACTCACAGCAAATACATAGCCCCTGTTCAAAGACATACAATCAAATCAAGAAAGCAGGAGATGAAAAGGCGGTGCCTACAGACATGACGGAGAAAAAATGGAGAAACACAGGGCTAAAAGAGACAGTTAGCCTTTGAAAAATAAGTTAATTTAAAAGTTCTATTATACAGAGATTTATGAAAAGGAAAACAGTTTTTACCCAACAAAGAACCGCAAGGCTGGCTGTTCCTGGTCTAAATTCAAGAGTGAACCTTCATTGTCCTTCAGAATTGACCCAAGGATCTCTTTCAAAAGATCAGGTAACTGAGCAAATAGCCATAGCACTCCAAGATACTTAAGGATACCTCTAAGCACCTTCTTAAGAGCTACAACGGGAACCCATCCACCTCCATACCCTCCGTCATCACCGAGGCCAATAATGGCTGTATTTAACTCTCCTCTGACATGAGCAGGGACGCCAGCGCCAGGGGACCTACGAATAGGCAATCCTGAATTCACAACAGCCAAATTTGAAGATCCAGGGACACCATTCCCTACACGATTCAAAGCAGCCACTTGACTCGCCACCCTAGATATTGCTGCAGAACTAGGCATGACAACTCTAGTTCCATTAGCACTTGACATTTGCAAACCTGAACCTGGGTGAGGATTATTAGAACTAGCTAATCCAACTGTTTGTTGACCACCAGAAAAACCCGGTTCCATCCCATTTAACTCTTGAGCAACATGCTCCATAATGAAAGGGCGAAACTGTGGACATGGTAGTGAACCTCCAACAGAAGGACCTCCCTTTGGAGGAGTTGCTGGTTGCAACCAGACCTGATCACCAGCAAAGCATCGCATATCAACAGCAAAATTCTTGCGATAAATGATTCGAATCCAGTAGGGTCCACGTAATACAACAGAGACATCGATTGGCAACAATGAACTAGGAACAATGCCAGGGCCTCCTCGACCAGCAGCAGCCAACATCGCGTTGCTATGTAGGCTATGATTCCCTATAGAGCTGGTGCCAGAAGAGAGGACAGTATTCCCCAGAGGGCCAGAAGTTGACTGGGTAGCATTATTGGCTGAACTGCTAGTCAACAATCCCTGAGATTGGACAAGCCCAGCCTGTTTCGGCATAGAAGCAAGAGCTGATGTTACCCCAGGGACCCCTGGGGCAGGACCCGCTCGTGCTGGCCGAGTTGCAGCGGCAAGAGCATTCAAGGGTCCGGCAGTGAGGCGTATACAATCCAACAAGGATGCAACTTCAGCTCCATTTATAAAATCTTCCAGAAACTGCAAACAAGATCAAACTCTAGACATGAACACACACCATTCTAATGGTAAGCATGTATGAACAAGGAGCAACAAATAACTAAAAAGCAGGACGTATAAACTGTAAAGTACTTAAGCCTTAAAGGTTAATAGTGAACAAACAAATGATAATGAGCTCTATACAGATTATGCAACAAATGAGTAGGATAAGAAGATGCAACAATGAAAAGCAGCAGACCTTAGTATGGGGCCAATGCTGGTCTGGCGAAACATGCATTGTGCAGCCCTCTCTACCAGATTCCCATTCAACAACAAAGCGAGCTAGTACACCAGATCCAAAGCTAAACCACAAACTCATTAGTCCAACTGCCTCAATCCTAAATGCCCGCCTCATCTGCTCTGACAACTTATCGGCTCCCTCAGCAGCACCTTTGCCAACAATTGGCACCTTTATGTCAGGGTTTGCACTGCTTTCCTCTGATTTCTCATCAGCTCGTACCCCAAGTAACCTCCGCATTCCCAAAGCAAACAATCTAGCATTAGAAAGCCTTCCAATATCTGCAACTAACTTTTTTACACTGTCTGCCTCAACAGACTGATAACTGAGAACAACACCATCTGGATCGTAACGAATATGGGAATCCACATCAGATGTATTGGCAATGCGAACACCAGAGCCCCAAGGTGTGTTGGTGCTTCCTTTCTGAAGCTCCCATAAATCCCTAAAATGCTGGTCATTTATTTTGACGTCCCAATACATGCTTCCAGGTCTGCCAAGCCGCAAGCATATGTGCTGCCATGAATCACCTTGAGTAAACGGAAGCCGGAACCATATATTTGAACATTGACTTCTTAGACAAACTTCTTCAACATATGGAATTTCCAGTGCCTCCATCTGGCTAGTCAGTCTGGCATGCTTAATACAAAGTGAACAATGCCGAACCACATGAAGAAGCGCAGAAACATAGATGCTAGAAGGCAGATTCCCTTTGTTTGCTTCAGCTATTAGATTACCATAACTATATCCTTCATTCTTTGAGACCACATCTGATGACACCAGGGCCAGTGATGAAGGCTGCTGAGAGTGAGAAGATTCTGAAAATTTCCTCCTCTTGGAAAATCCAGTTTTGGAATCTATGTCTTGAAGAGAGGGAACCAAGTTCAAAACATCTGCAATTGTGCGCTTTCGTGGATTTCTTTCGTGTTTGGATACATCATGACTAGACCTGAGACATGTAGCAGTATCTCCTATTGCCTGGGCTGAAACATTTTTTTTCTCTGGTCAAACATGACTAATATAAAGAACAAAATAAAATAAATTCAGAAAGTATCATAAAAACGAACACACAAATTCAGAGAAAGTATCTTACATACGGGAGTGGTAGCTACTGGGCTCGATACAGAGGCTCTGAAAGCTCCAGCAAGAGTCACAGTAGGTGAGCTTCTTGGCCCATTAGGCTTCACAGTAGGTGTTGGAATTCGAGAGGCAATTTGCCTGGATGGAGATAATAGGCGAGAGGACCTACTCGCTGCTACTGCATCTTTTGATGAATCATTCAGCAATTTGAGATGATCGTCATCCACAGAGGAATTGGAAACAATATCAACAGAATGTGGAGATCTAAGAGAAGCTAAATCTTGATCAGATTTTGAAGCTGATAGTTTTTTCCCAGACATCCTACTAATGCTAGAAGATAGTGAACTGAATGAGTTGGAATGTGTTGGATACAAGGAACCATTATAGTGCGGGGCCATGCTTGAAACTTTTGAAATATTGTTCATTTGTGATGTCTGAATACCCCCTTCCCAATTTGAAGGAGTTCCAGTCTTAACAGCATGGCCACTCATTGGAATAGATCCGAAATGAGACACAGTAGATGCATTGAATGAAGTGTGATTGTGTAATGGAGTTCCAGAGGTTCCTTTCTCAAGTTCAAATACTTCATCAACAATAGAAGCAAAACTCGATGTGGAGCAGCCAGCAATTTGCATTGGACCCTCAAGACTGAATTCAGAAAGAAAACCATGCTCATGAGGCTGATTAGAAACCACAGGATGTGGCAACAGGGAATTCAATTTTGCACAGTCAACTGCACTTAGATTTAACTCATCTTCAAGCATCCGCATCTGACCAACATCAATTTTTTTGTGGCGCACTACTTGATTTGACTCATTGAAAGAATGGGGTTTTCCAGTTTGATCCAGCTCAGTTTCTAGCAACTTAAACAGAGGTTTGAAATCCTTATCGAGTTGCACCAGCAGATAATAAGAACTCCCACAATCTGGGAATCTCAATAACAACATGGTTGAACCATTCAAAAGACTTTTGGGTACTTTCACGGCAGCATAGCCGTTTTCATAGACCTGCAAAGTTCACATCACACCAACTCAGTCACTTGTCGTTATAAATACCTGACGATGGTAGAAACAAGCCACTACACAATAATTTTTATTTAAAATGTTTGCAAGAATTTTTGGAAAAGAAAAATAACAAACAGTGCTTACCTCAAGGCCCAAAAACCTGCCAATGGATGCAAATAAGTGCAAAATACTTTTGCTTCTCAAGCTAATAAAAGCTTCAGTTGCAGTGACGTTTCCTTGATTCAAAGCTTCTTCACAATCTACCAAAACAGGTGGGAGGAGTATATTTTGGGACGTCCGGAGAAGAAAACGGCCATTCCTGCAGCAATAAAACAGAACTAAGGGACCTTACCGAAAATGGTAAAAAACAAGTCCTCAAATAGAACTTCTTATACTATAAAATGATCTAAAAGGATAGGTTTCAGGGTCCAATAATTGCATGTTTCTGCAAGTTTTGAAGCTGCACTTAAATGACCTCCTCACTGATTTTCTGACACCTAATTTTTTTTTAATGTTTCTGGATACTTTCCTTATTCTTAACATCATAGTGAACTTCCTTTGGGCTAAAGGAAGATATTTTATTAAGAGGGTAGACATACAAGGAGAGTAAGATTGTGCATCCTCCTGCCTAAAAGCAAATGTACATTCCAATCAACCTAATATCAGGCAAGGAAATGCTCAGATCTCAATCCCAAACACACAAAAGAATCCCAAAGATGTACCTATTATAGCTGATATAATAACAAATGATATTTGACGATTCTGGTAGTTATATATGACCAAACAGGTCCATTGCCCAAATAGGTCACACACATTTCTACATATTTTACATTTACTAATTATCTCTAGGCATTTCCTCCCCAGAACTGACAGAATTATCTTAAACAGGGTCAAAAACAAATCCCCTTTGTGGATAAACTTATTCCTCCACTTAGTTTCCAGTATCCCTTACTCAATGGACTCCATAAAAACAATTAGAACACTCTATTTTAATTTGTATTAACAATATGCCCCACACATCCCATCCAACCAAAAAAGGGATAGCCATTCACTTATTCTCAAATGAAGTTTCAACAATCAACAAGGATGCACTCTTCTAGATTTCTAGAGATAATATTAGTATCAAATCCCACCTCCATCAAGTGCAGTCAAGTAACCTTCTTTCAAGCGCACTCATCTCTCAACCTAATTAATTTCACCTTTCACATAGAATATTTTAATGATGGCAGTTCCCAATTGCATTACAGTCACAGATTATTTCCACATGACACCAACATAGCAGTTATCACATTGGATTGGATCACGACCCTAAACTACCATTTCTTCACCCAGCTTTTCCACGGAGGCATTACAATCATCAATAGTGTATGCAAACGTGCACAAGAAGAGTCACAGACTCTTTTCACAAGCCATAGTATAAGTAAAGACATATCAGAGTACAGGTGTAAGGAGGACAAAACCTTATATTTATTCCGAGGGTAAAACACGCAGAGCCATAGGCGCGCACACGTAGTACTTCCTGCCCCTCAAATTCCTTACCATCCCACTTAATTTCTCTCTGCAAGGCAAAATTAGAAGAAAGAAGAGAAAAAATTCAGGCAGTAACAACAAACTACAAAAAGAAGGAAAAAAATACAAATTTTGCACAACATAAGCACTAATTTCACCATCATCTGACACCAAATATCTCTACTGATGGAGATTAGATAATCAAATATGCCATGGGATATCTATAACAGAAGTCCAGGTGAATAAGCTCCATACCATATCCCCCAGACATTGGTTTAGTAAAAAAGCTCTTAAAAATCAAAGCAACAAGAAAATGCATAAAAGATGTGACTCACATTTCTATAGTCAACATCAGGTTCATCCACAAGTGACTGAAGGACAATATCATCAGCAACACGACAAAGCTGAACATTTTTAGAAAGCTCCTTCTGAATTTCAAGCAAGCGTGTGTATTTATTACAGCAAATTGCTCGTAGCAGCAGCTTCTCAACATCGATGCAACTTTGGTCAAGGGTAAATTCAGCCTCTCTTCCGGTTAATGGATCAATAACAAAAGTGCTATGAATACATTTTATTTGTAGGTCTGTTCCTGGTTCAATCTTAATGAATGGACATGATCCTGAATCAGATGTGCCAGAAGTTTTATCCAAATCAAGCCAGTAGATAATCTTCAATCCTGGTGTTCGTAAACCAGCTGAATCAGCTTCCCCATCTTGATTAGGTTGCATGGAACTAGCAGCACCCTCAGATATGAGCTCAAAGCGAATTGCATCTTTCCATCTTCCTTGACGAAGTGCTGTTACTTGCCTTATGACAGTATCCATAACAAGTGCAATGCAAAGCTCATGCAGAACTGAATATAATATCATAAAAGGATTTTCAGCTGCCGCCATACGGCGTTCTAAATCATCCCCGAGGGCATGCCGTCTCATTTCTTCCAGTTTTACCAATCCACCTTTCTCACCAACAAGTAATTCTAAATGCAGTATCCTCCACATTGACAGGTGACCTCGGTAACCAAGTGTAACTAGCACCTTAAATTCACCATTGACACGAAGTACAGCTGTCCCATCAGAAATTTGCACCTCAGAAATCTCCTTGGGTAATGAAACTTCCAGCAACTTAGATCGCAGAAGAGTATCCAGCTTTTTTAAAGCTGGCTTCTGCTGCTCCTCAGCTAACGTGGCCTGGATGCCCACATCTTCTACACATTTTGGTAGCCGCTGATAAGATCCGGTTAAGAGAATTTCTGTAGCTGATGGAACATCATATATAGGGGCACGGGCTTGTTGCAACCCCTCATGCATGAAAAACAATAAATCTGCAGCTTGGGTAAAGCATGTATCATGACTCGATAGAGTAGATTGAAGTTGCTGACAGCTTTGTATTAACGGAACCTGCAGAACAAAGACCCCAAACAATAAGAAAACAAAGTAATCTCACTTAGAAGCCTGAAACTATCAAACTTAAGAGTAACAATCCTAACCATACATTTAACCTTAACACATTTCATGTCAAATTACAATTGACAGACTAGTCACTCAGATTTATAGGCCTAACCAGCAAGCATAAGATTTCATAGAACAAGATCTTTAGATGACAGGTTAACATGATTGAAACTTGACTTTTAATCACTTTTCATTTCCCTTCAAAATGGAAGTTTATCTACATTATACACTTTAAATGTTAAGAGTAACAACAAAACTGGCAAGTGATGGTATACAATAATATACAATGATTTTTATTTTCCTTCAAAATGGGAGTTTTATCTACATTATACACTTCAAATGTAAGCAGTACCAACAAAACTGGCATGTGATAGTATACAATAATATACAATGATTTCGATCCTGTCCTGTTTATGTTTCACCCAAGAATTGAAGGATTGCACCATTCGAAATCTCACAATATCTAAGGTCACCAGGTTTCTTATCTCATTAAATGGTATTAAGCTTATCCTGGTCCTAGGTATAGTTAGCAAATTAATCCAACTTCAATGATTAGCTATTAAGTGGAGCACTTTTTCATCCACCACCTACACATTTTATCATGTGATTGCCATCTTGCACTTCTCTGACTTTTTCCCACATTTTCCTCTGCAAGATTCCTAATACATTCAAACAACCTACAGTTTCAAGATTAATCACTGAAAAGTAAAGTTGCTTGTTCTCAATTCTTCCTGATATAGAAATAGTGCAAAACTTGCAACATTCAGTAGATTTTTATGAAGGTTTAAATCTAATAGCATAAAATTTAATTCAGATAGCACCATAAGCTATCTGATCAATATCCATTCAATTCGAGACAAGAAACCCTCATGTCACACATTCCTTCCCTGCACACACTAACTGATCCTTTGGCACCACTAACTGCAAATCCCAAAAATCACCAGACCCCTCCTCTCGTCCTATTCTGAATTAACAAACTTTCAGTAAGAGGTCCAAAACCCCATTTCCCAACTCCAATATCATTATGTATAGAATTAAAATACCCTGATTTACTAATTTTGCTTCTTAGCACACTTCATCAATGCAAGAGATTGACCCACCTAAAGCTTAACAACATGCATTACAACTCAACTAACAAGATGTAAATTTTCCATTCTTCTGCTTCAGGACCTCATTTTTTTATGCAAACATTCACAAAACCATACCGAAATCCAACTTGTCCCAGTCCCTAACAGCAGCAGATACTAAACTTCACAGTTTACTATTTTCTCTGACTAAAGGTAACTTTTTTACACAAGATCAAACCTCTAAATAAAAACCTTTCACTCCCCAAACCCTAAAATTCAAAATTTATCATCTCCTCCTAGCGCACTTAAAATGGGAAAAGCCTTCCCCTTGAGCCACCACCTCTTTTACCAATAAAAGAATTATTGAACTAGACCCAAAAGCTCACACCTTTCACTATAATTCAGTGTCCAAAACTAACACCCTACAATCATTAAGAAATCACATAATTCACACTCTACAACTACTCTAAAAAGCCCGGATTTTTATATATTTCCCTTTAATCCACAAATTATAAAAATTTCCCAACTCTCCTACTGCTAAACAAACTCTACAAAATGAGCCAAATACAGAAACAACTACACATATCTATTAAAGCATGATCCAATGGAACCCTAAAGAAAGAAAGAAAAAAACCCATCACCGAAACCCCAGAAATTCTGGATTTCCCCCTCCTAATTCCCCCAAATTTATCATTTCCACATCCATACAAAAAATAGCATCCGGAAACTCATGCAAAATCACAAAGTTAACCCTAGACGGTCAAATATGCGTCATTTCACTAACCTGTTGGCACCATTTGGCAAGGACATTAAGTCTGAGCATGCGCTGCTGCGTCTTCACCAAGTACTTCAATAGCCCAATCTTCTTTTCCGAATCCGACATGTCATTCGATTTGGATTTCTCCACTAACTCTTTCAACGAGAGGAAAGATTCCTCAGCAGCCCGACTGACCAGAGTGGGGAACTCCACAGTCTGCTGCCCTAACTCGGCCATTATTGAAATTGGGGACGCTTATCGTGACTGGGATTTGCTACTATTGTTGTTACTATTATTAGAATCGGATCTGCATAATGGGAAAGATTAGGGTTTTGAACAGAGAAGAGGAAGTGTGTGTCTTTAAAATGTTGGTTTGTGGCGGTGGTGGTGGTGGTGGCGGCGGCGGCGGAGGCAGTCGTTTCTTGGCTGGGTTGTCTGAACGAAGAGCGACGACAGCTGCTGTTGGAGCCGGAATTCTGAAGCCTCCGACTACGAGAGAGAAAAGGGAGAGAAGTTGGGAGCTTATGTGTTACTTATGAGTTTATTCATTCTAACTTTGTGAGATTGATTTTCATTTTTGGGGTTTGCCGTTTTGGGATTGGGCCCATTTTGAAAATTCTCCAGGTCAGCTTTTCATTTTCCTATTTTCTTTTTTTTCATTAATATTAATATATATCCATGTATGAAAAATAACTTTTGTTCTCCTACAAATATTTATTTAAAATATTAATAATTTTATATAATGACAATTAATATCTGATTTTTTTGAAATTTGAAAGGATCTAAGTTCTCTATGCAACTGTTTATAGAAGAGGCCCGACTTGCTCGACTCAGTGTGTTAAAGCGGGATGGACTTTGCTACAGTGTTTGGCACTATAGAAGATGGTTCCATGTCATTTCAGCTGAAGTCAAATTAATTTTTTTTATTAAAAAAAAATACTTTTATTTGTCCATTAATTTAGCCCATATATCCGTAAAACTTTTAGCCGATTAATTTAGCCCATGTATTAAAAAAAGTTACAGTCACCCACACTTTCCTCTGCATGATATGTTTCCTCAGCTCGCTGATGGTATCTCTCTTGATTTGCAAGCTCTATTTCTGGATTCCGAAATCAAGGCAGCCCCTTTTCAAATGAAACCGTGGAAAGCTCCGGGAAGTGATGGTTTCCAAGCATTGGGACCTCGTCGGGAAAGACCTGTGCAATTCTGTCCGCAATGTTTTGTCGGGCGGAGCCGTCCCCACCACCATGAATAGTGCGCTCCTTTGCTTGATACCCAAGGTGGATACTCCCGCCTCAATCAATCACTCAATTTCGGCCCATTGCTTTACATACGGTTGTGTACAAAGTCATTACCAAAACAATGACTAACGGATTGAAAAAAGCGATGCCCTATTAGTGGGCCCCACCCAAACGAGTTTTGTTCTGAGTAGGTATATCACGGAGAATATTGTTATTGGGCAAGGGGTTATTCATACTATGCGCACCAAGAACGGTAGAATTGGTTATATGGCCATCAAAGTGGATTTGGAAAAAGTTTATGACAGAATTAAGTGGGAATTTCTTGAGGATACACTTCATGATGCGCGGCTTCCCGAGTCTTTTTTTCGTCTAATCATGAACTGTGTCACTGGTGGTTCCATGCAGGTTCTTTGAAACGGAGCTCCAACGGACTCTTTTCCTACTTCCCGTGGCCTTCGCCAAGTATGCCCATTATTTCCTTATCTTTTCGTTCTTTGTATGGAACGTCTTGCTCAGTCGATTCTTCAGGAAGAGAGGAGTTGAAATTGGCAGCCTATTCTTCTTCAGAAAGGGGGGCCAGGACTGACGTATTTGTTCTTCGCTGATAATCTCATCTTGTTTGCAAAGGCGCAAAGCTCGCAGGTTGACATCATTAAATAGGTTCTACTTGATTTCTGCAGCTGTTCAGGCCAAAAAGTCAGTTTTGCCAAGACTAATGTCTTCTTCTCTAAGAATGTTCCAAGAAATCAAAGAAGAATGTTAAGCACCCAGCTGAGTGTTCGGGAAACTAATGATCTGGGTAAATATCTGAGAGTACCGTTAATTCACACTAGAGTTAACAAGTCTACCTATCACTACCAGGTAGACAAGATGAGAGCCAAAGATTGAAGCTTGGAATACCAACCAACTTTCCCTTGCAGGCCGCGCTACTCTCACACGATCTGTTTTAGTCACTTTGCCTTCTTATGTGATGCAAACCAGCAAAATTCCAGTCTCCACTTGTACGGATCTCGAACGGATTACAAGGAATTTCCTTTGGGGTGGCACTGCTGATGATAGGAAGTTTCCATTGGTTGCTTGGAATAAAGTGACCAAGTCTAAAGTGGCTGGTGGACTTGGGATTAAAGACTTTTCTATTCTAAACCAAGCCTATTGCTTGAACACGTGTTGGCAATTTTTGACACAAGAAGATAGTCTTTGGGTTCTGGTCGGTGGGTGATGGTACTCAGGTTAAATTCTGGGAGGATCTTTGGGTTCCAGGACTGACCTGCAATCTTTCCTCCTTAGCTGTTAGTCCCATCCTAGTTGAGTTAAGTGAGCGTACTATTAATCAGTTTGTTACCAGAGAAAGCACATGGAACTGGACTCTGTTTAACCATTTGGTTCCTCCTCCTACTCTTCTATATATTGCGGAAACTCTTCCACCTGTTGATGGCTTAGGTGATGATTCCTTATGCTGGGCTCTTTCTTCGTCTGGTTTATTTACTCTAAAATCAGCTTATGAAGCCTTTTATGATGAAACTGAACAGAGTGTTGTCTTTCCATGGTCTCTCATTTGGAAGTGGGTAGGTCCCCAACGCATTCGGATGTTTATTTGGCTCTTGCTTAATAACGGTGTTATGACTAATTCCGAGAGAGTAAGACGACATTTTGCAGACTCGCCTCATTATGAGATTTGCAATCATCCTTTCGAATCCAGTTTGCATATCTTGAGAGATTGTTTACCAGCAACTCAATACTGGTACTCCATTATACCAGCTGAGTTTCGACCATGGTTCTTTGATGGCAACGCTTCTATTCATTCTTGGATTATCAAATTTAAGATGCAGTACTAAGGTGAGTGGGTATAATTGAGACTTTTTATTTGGCATTAGTTATTGGTATCTCTAGAAACGCAGGAATGGTGTTATCTTTTCGGAGCGTAAGAGCTTGTTGTTGTTGCAGCGTGATATCTTCTCATTTGCAGCTGCAACATCACGCTGCAACAGTGAATGCTATAGAACTGAATTATGTTCCTAACTTGTCCAGGAAAGAGACAATCCATATTGCTTGGCATGTGCCACCATATGGAATTACTAAAATTAATTCGGATGCTTCGATCAAGGGGGGCACAAATCGAGCTTAAGCGGGTGGTCTTTTGAGTAATTGGGTTAAGGGCTTTGTGATGAATACAGGTTGCTGCTCAATTCTCAAAGCTCAGCTGGGCAGTCCTTGAAAGTTTAAAACTTGCACATGACCTTGGTCTGTCCAAAGTTGGTGTTGAGTGTGATAATAAAACAGTATCGACATGATTTTGGAGGTTTGTTTGCTACACTCTTCCTTCCTGTGATAGCATTGTTTGTCGCATTAAGCATGAACTTTCGATATTTGTTAAGGCGAGGATCACTTATATCTACCGCGAGGCTAATTTTGTCTCATTTTGCTTATAATTTTGTGCTAGGTATTCATATTTTGGAGAACCTTCCTGATGTAATTAGAACATAGTTATCTCATGATATAATTAGAGTTTCTTATCGATATAATTAGAGTTTCTTATCGGCACTGAGCGCACTTAAAAGCAATTCAACTTCAATATATGTTTTCACTAGACACCCATACCCATCTAAATTAAATGGGTATCAGTATTAAATGGGTTAGTTAAAATTTTAAATGGGTATATACTCATTTAAACTAAAATAAATGGATTTAATTGGGTTTAGGTATGAGTACTCAATTAAACTCAAACTACCCATATGCCTGTCTTTCTCCTCTCTCACTCATCTTTTTTATTTTTATTTCTTAAACAAATTTAATTTTCTTACTCATTAAAAACTACAACAACGTAATCTCTAATTCAAGATGAGTAATTCTATATCCACTTTTCTTATTTTCTTTAATATTTTAAAAATGAGTTTTATACTTTTTATGGAATCACTCATGGTTTAAAAATGGTCAAAGATTAAAAAAATGATGGTTATGCTATATTTGATCTTTCCTTCATTGGTATGCTTATTTGTTCATAGATTAATTTTGGAGTATGTGCTTT
>NBIL01150518.1:0-11379 GCA_002752925.1 Viola pubescens var. scabriuscula | reverse complement strand
GGAGAAAACCATAAATTCATATATCTTCCACTTGCTATATAAGAAAGTGTCACTCACAAACATTCAAGCACACTTAAATAAGGAAACCAAGCATAAACCTCACTCAACCAATGAATCGTGAAGAAACCACTCACATTCTGAATATTTCARGGGCACTAGAAGCTCAACTCAATGAACACAGCATTGATTTCCATAGCAAATTACTACAAATAGAGCAACAGATGGGAAGGATGAAGGCAGATCCAGGATTTGCATAGGTCTGAAGGAGATGAACCTCCAAGTCATGCAAAAATCATCCTGTGCACCAGCGACGCTCTTCTTTCGTTGTCCAAAATAATATCCATGCTGGAGACAGAGAGGGAAGGTATCAACAATTGCATCAACGCAGTTGAAGAAACTACTAGATATGCTAACAAGTTTGCCAACAAAATCCCAGGAATCCCAAAAATAAACTAAATGCAGATATGTTGTGGATCCTATGTGTTCTGTCCTTTCGGATCCAATAACTACTTATGTGTTCTGTTTTCCTACTTCAAAAACCTATGTTATGTTCTGTTTTTCATGTTCAATAAATCATGTGTTCTGTTTTGCATTATGTAGATAAGCAACATGACATAACATAAACCCAAATTCAATTTCCAGATAAGCTATGTCTCATCAAACCAATAACCAGTGAACATGCAAAATCACCCTTACACACTCACCCTAATTTACCATTAACTGGAATCTCTAACTTCACATTTATACGAATTATGCAACTACTCTGGAATTGACAATTGATTAACTCCTTTTCTATTCCATAATTTCTTTGATTTCATACCTACCAATGGAATCGTCAATCAAGCCGAATGGAATTTTAAAGAGCGCGAGAATAAGGACAATCACAAGAATCAAAAAACAGAATGCGCTGGAGATTAAAATCGAGAGAACATACTCCCTCTGGTCCTCAAACAATGTCGTTTGAGGACCTGGCACGAAGATTAAGGACGCACTGTACGTCTTCATGAATTGATGAAGCTGCCCTCTAACCAGTCATCACCTCTGTATTCCCCTTCCAACCATCTTCAACAATTAAACAACAATCTGCAAATTAATTTCAGAATCAATCCCACTGCAAATTTCAATTCAATCCTCAAATTAATTCCAGAACGAATACCCAATCTGNAAAAATTAATTACCCAATCTGTAATTGTCAATTACCCAATCTCCCAAAATCAATTACCCAATATGTAATTGTCAATTACCTAATCTCCCAAAATCAATTACAGATTGCATAAATCAATTGCAGAAAATCAATTACCCAATCTCCCAAAATCAAGAAATCAATTGCATAAATCAATTGTAGAAATCAATTGCAGAAAATCAATTACCTAAATCTCCCAAAATCAAGAAATCAATTGCAGAAAACCAAAACTGCCAAAATCAATTAAAACCCACCTCCCTGCAAATTAAATCAATCCCGATCTCCTTACCCGAAACAGACAAGCGTGGTGTTTTTTTGTTCGGTTGGGTGGAGGAAATCGTGGCACTATTCCACAGACAAACGCTTAGGAGGGTTCGATGTTGATGAAGATGAAGACGAAGAGTGAGTGAGAGATGAGAGAGAGCGAGGGTTAAATGGTCAGAAAATGGAGAAAAAATGGTTGGAAAGTGAGAACGACAATCTTTCTCAGTTAGAGGCACAATGTCTTAAACGACATTGTTTGAGGACTAGAGGGAGTACTAGATTTTGGATCGCAAATTCCCTCGCGTTCCTACAAATCAAATCGCAACCGATGAACCCTAAGTTCTAATCGCAAATTCTTCCCTTCCTTGTAAACGACCCTTCTCTCTCCTTTCAGCCGAAATTGATTGCAAAAAAACCCTAATTTTTGACAGACCGTGCTCATCGTCAAGCCTCAATTAATTATTTGGAACTCAACTTTTTTTTCTTGAAAATTTGGAGAAGGAGGATGAGAACGGTTGAGGAGAGAAGGAGAAGATGGAGATTGTTTGCTCGGTCTGAAACCCTGCACATATGTCCCCCACGATTTCAAGTTTTCCTATTTTGCCCATTTGTGACCATGAGCCTCAAGTGTTGAACGACGCGTCGGTTGAGGGCGTTTTTGTTAAAACCAGCCCTTAAGTTGACACAGATGCCAAAGGCGTCATTTGCTAAATGGACGACAATTTTGGCCTAAAACGTCCAATACAAATGGACAGAGGGAGTATGTGTTTACTTTTTCATTCACAGAAAATTTAAATAAGGGATTAGTAACTCTTAATACAAGAAATAAGTAGAACATAAAGTAGCAAATTTGATTCATAAGGTATGGAGTATCTATCAAGCATTTTCTAAACTTTGACAAGGTTTTATCACCTGCTACCATGATAATTAATCCAAAATATCAAAATATAATGACTACTATGAGCCATAACCAAAAAGGGCATACAGTTTAAAACCCTAAACTACACAAAATGAAGTCCCTTAAATGGCTTCTAGATCAATCCTAAGACAAAGCACTAGTTCTTCCCATCACTGCTAGACTTCTTTTTGACAAGAAGCTTAGGAAGTGGTGGCTTAGGAGCTTTAGCAATTGGTGCCTTGGTAGTCTTTTAAAGTGGTGCTTTAGTATTGGAAACTTGTGTTTTACGAGCCTTAGAAACCGCTGGCTTGCGAGCTTGGTTACATTTGGAGACACCTTTCTTGGCAGCTCCATTGCCATTGCTTCCAAAAATTGTAGAATTGCCATCTACATTACTAGCGTGTTTACTAGGTTGAATGGACTCTTGATTGACAGGTTCCTACATTAACTAATGAACCTAATAATATCAAACAATGCAGATATATACATAGTTTCCTAAAATACTGAATGATATTTTAACCCACAACTTTAACATAAATTTTCTGCATTTTTTTGCATAATTTTCTGCATAATTTTGCACAACTTTACTACCCAAACTCATACTTATTTCTGCATAATTCCTTCAAATTTTTCTGCACAACTTTGCTACATAATTTCTTCAACATTTTCTGCACAACTTTGCTGCATTTTTCTACATAATTTTGTTGCCCAAATTCATACTCATTTATGCATAATTATGCCAAAATTTCTGCATAACTTTGCTGCATAATTCTTTAAAAAAATTCTGCATGATTCTGCACAACTTTACTACCCAAACTCCTACTTATTTCTGCATAATTCCTTCAAAATGGTTTGCATAACATTGCTACATAATTATGTCAAAATTTCTGCACAACTTTATTGCACAAACTCATGCTCATTCGAGAAAATTTTCTGCACAACTTTATTGCATATTTTCCTTCAACATTTTCTGCATAACTTTGCACAACTTTATTGTCCAAACTCATACTCATTTCTACAAAATTCCTTCCAAATTTCCTGCACATCTTTGTTGCAAAAACGAATACTCATTTGCTACAAAAATGAAAGTACACCAAAATACAAATTTGATTCATTTTAATAACACAATTTATCATAAAACTTGCAGATTCATTGAAGTTCAAAATTAATACAAATATTGCAGTCAAATGACCACTAACTGGTACAAGTGAATCTGCTTAAAACATCTCCAATTCAACTAATCCTAAATCTAATACATTATGTCAAACTTAAAGCCTAACAACCAACTACTTTAGCATTTTCCTTAAATCAACACTTCATCATCTCATACAACCCGATCAAAACCCCAAAACTGATGAAAGCCATCCATGACAATTTCAAGAAAAACTATAACCTTTTAACATGTTCTGCTTTCTCCACAACCTCCTATCGAGCAACTTCAATTTTTGGCAATAATATCGAGAGGAATGCACGATCTCTCTCGCATGTCGGTGGATCCTTCCACGCAAAGTACCCGCAATTGTTTCCCCTTCGCATGTGTGATGCAGCACTCTCATACTTGGAGCAACCAAAAAAGCGCCTCTCTGGGTTTGCGTTTGTCCAGCTCGTTCTAACCCTAGCTGCAATATTGCACCAGCTCAACACACATCGGCTCCGAGATTGCCCACTTGTCTCCTCCATTGAACTCTCCATCTTCAATTGCAATATATGCCCTTGTAATTTCTCAGTTATCAGCCAAGAACAAGAACCCTAATATCCTAATCCCCAAATTTGCAACCCTTTTTTCCCTTTATGTTCCTTATTTTTTCATTAGAAAATTGGAGTAAAAAATCACGTGTAAGGCACGAGAATACATGTGTTTTTCCACTTGACAGAGGAATTTAGAGCGAAAATAGGAGTTCTGACAGTGTTAGTGAAGGGTTGTTGATAAGTGGGTGGCACGGTGGCTTAATTGTCTAACGGTAAAAACGTTGGCTGCTAAATTATCTAACGGAGAAATCTTGAATGCCAATTTGGTCATTTTAAAAAGTGGATGGCTAAATTCTTCAATCGAACATCTTTTTGGGTGTCAACCTGTCTTTTTCCCTAAGAATTATCTAAGTATATAGAAAAATAATACAAATTATTAAAAATCCCAAGAAAATTTAAAAAGTGAAAAGAAAATCGAAATAAAAAATAGAGTGAATAATAGTGAAAATAAATAACATGAAGATATGGCGACTAAGAAGGGACTTTTTTTTCCCGTTTTTTGTGATTTATTATTTTAGTTTAACCTCGTATTTTATTGGGTTAATTAATTCAAATTCTTCCTTTTCTAGAGCTATTAGTTTTAATGTAATTAATTTTCATATTTAATTTTTATCGGATTAATGTTTAATATTTTACATGTCATCTTAAGTTTTCCTAACTTTTTTTGGAATATTAATAATATCTATTGATTTAAATTTTTTTTTTTTACATTCCATAATTTTTTATTTTTTTTTGGATTTTCCCTTAATTTTAAAATTTATACTTTTTTTCTATTTGTACAACTTGCCCTTAATTTCTAAAGTTTATGCGATTTTAATTATTTATCATACCTTTTCATTACTTTTCCTATTTTTAAATAGACCTTTTCCCTAATTTCTTAAATATTTTTTGACGATAGCCATGTCATCACAAAAATTATTAAAAAATTACCACGTTATACGAGTTGGATGATGACTCAGTTCTCAGGGGCCAAATAAAAAAGAAAGGTTGAGTACAATGGTCGAATAAAAACTATTTTCAATAAGTGCTCTTTCAAGTATAATCATCATCTACATTTTAAAATTGTTAGTCTTTTCTTTTTACGTTCTGATTCATTACTTTTATTGTATAACGTTCATGCGAGCCAGCATATTTCAATCAAGTCTTTTCTTTTTGACTTCTAATTCAATTCTTTTATTTAATAAGATTTATGTGGGTTAGTAAATTTTAAATAAATGGAATGAATATGTTAACTATGTCTTCTCTTTTTTACTTCTAATTAAATTTCTTTATTTAATAAAATTAATACAGGTAAAAAAAATCAAATGGTCTATATAAGTTGTAAGTTGTAAGTTGAATTTCCTCTTTTTTCGAATGTTGTAATATTTTCTCAAGCATCTATTTATGGATTGTTCAAAATGTGCTCAATACTTTTTGAAAATTTAATATCATTGTAAAACTATTTAAAATCTTAAAGTTATTAATAATAACAATTGAAGATAAAATAAATATAAAAATATAAATATTACAAACATTGAACAAGTTAATAAATAAAAAATATTAAATTATTAAATTAATTTCAATTATATATCACTAAAAAAAATCTAAAAGATTAATATTAAAAAGTGTGCACCGCAAATACTATGGGTGAAAGTGCTAATAATTATGAAATGATGAGTATAGAGTTCAAACGAGTGGTTAACTCGTCAAGAAGACTGTGGCAATTTCCCTGGACAATCTCTGTTCAGGCTTGAAAATTTGAAATTGTAGCCAGTCCATTTAGATATGGGCTCACTTGGACACCCCGAGAAATTCAATGGCCGTGAAGGAAGTTTGGATTTGCTATTGCAGCACCAAATACATGTCGTCAGTTTGATGTGCTACAAGTACCATACCAATTCAGTATTATTGAAACCGGACCAGACAGCAAACAAGAAATGAAAATTTCATAGTTCGACTGGGTTCAATCGGATTTAACCGAATTGAACCATTGGACCGTTTTGAACCGAACATATATCGAACCGTTCAATCTCAGATAATGACATAACTAATTATTATTATTATTATTTATTTTAAATTGATTATATTATTTATCTTTATCATTGTTCGCCGTTGGGTATCAACGCATGTGTTTAATTTAGTTGGTAAAAAAAGTATGCACTGACTAATTATATTACACATCAAATCACACTAGTTAAGATTATCAAATTTTGATTTTAACAGCAGAAGTTATGTAAACCACATGGCACCTTAACTTTGTTTAGGACTAACTAGTTATGTGACATGCTCCGGTGCGGCTAAACAAGAAAATTATTTTTTTATCTTATTTTACTTAAAGATAAAATTTTCTTAAATAAAAATAAAAATATTTTAAAGAGATGGCTGACATGATAACCAATTACTCGGTTTCAATAACGAGAAATACTCATATGGTTGTGATTTGCCAATCATGAAAAATAATAACCGAATAAAATAATTATGAAATAAATCGATAATTTGGTTTGGATAATTAAAGAAATACTAAAATTTTAGTTTGATAACTTGGTAAATTTTATTTATCTACCTGAATATCGGTTTGTATTTTAGTTCGAATACTTGAATTAGCGGGAAATACTCATATGGTTGTGGTTTGGAAAACATGAAAAATAATATTTCAATTTTTTTGATAATTTGGTTTAGATAAAAACATGAAAAACATTACCATCCCCGCACTACTTATTATTTGAGTTATTTTTCCTTTAAAAGGTTGTGGTTATGTGGGAGTGACGGAGCGGAAATATACTCGTACAAGTTTCGAAAACGATGTGTTTCCATCATTTATTGGATTGGTTAGACTTACTAAAAGTGAGTGATGATGTCAAAAATGCTTAAATTTTGTTCATACTCTCTTCGGATTTTTTTACTTGTTCTTTTCACTATAATCTCACATACTAAAATGATAATTATTTTAGATTGAAAACATTCCGTATAATAAAAGAAAATAATAATTACAATTTTTTGAAAATATGAAAAATAATAATTGAAAATGTAAAAGATAGTAAAAAAAAGATTAACTAACCACTTAGAAAATCTAATTAGGACAACTATTTAGCATTTTTTTTTATTGTTGCTTAAATTAGACAACTAAAATAATCCGCTCTTAATTAATTTGCGCTTATGCATCAATAATTGCTTACGAGTACTCCCAAATTTGAAAGTATTAAATGTTACTAAAATTAGTACCTTAGCAAAAAAAAAACAGAAAAAGGAAGAAAGAAAGAAACAGTTAGTCCATTTCATTTACTAATGAAAGTAATCAATACTAAAGTCAGAATAAGAAATTTAATTTTTGTACTTCATCTCATCATTTTTACATTAGGGTGCCTACATCTGCCAAGATTTCATTCAATTCATTCCATGCTGAATTTTAATAATTTAACCGTATTTTACAATTTTCAAATTTATATCCCCTAGCGCATGACATGGGTTGTTTTAATTTAACTAGATATTTTAGATATGAGTCCGGGATACATAGTTGTGTTAAAGCTCATGAAGGGAAACTTTGCCGTTCTTTAAGCTCTTGCTTGGTTCGAGTCCAAAGTATTCAACATCTAATACAATAACGAAATACTAAATAGTTTTGATCTTTAAAAAAAAATATTAATCAAAGGACTCAGCATCCAATGTCATAATCGGATACCTAAAATTTAAAAGAATAATTTTGCTAACTGAATGGAACGAGGATACTCAAGAAATAAAAAATAAAGTAAATAGGTAAAAATAGGAAGAATGTGAAAAATAAAAACTCACAGCAAGACCATTTGTGTGTGTATATATAAAGCCACTCTTTTTCCCTTACAAATTATAAGTCCTAACCTCACTACAATTAAAGCAAACAAGTTCCCGAAAAAATAAATTCTCCATGTCGATTAGGATACTTGCCAATTTGATCACCATTTCCATTGCCACCTTAGTGATGGCGGTGGTTACATTTGCACCTGATCAAGCCGAGGCAGCTCGCGCATTCATTGTGTTTGGTGATTCTCTTGTTGACAGTGGCAACAACAACTACTTAGCCACCACCGCTCGTGCCGATTCTCCACCTTACGGCATTGATCATCCGAGGCACCGCCCAACCGGTCGCTTTTCTAACGGCCTCAACTTGCCTGACATTGTAGGTAGGATCTAACTACCATTTAATAGTGGAGTCACATCTTCGCCTAAAAATAAATAAAAATTATCGTTGATCAGTCCGTATTATATATGTTTTGTGATTATAACTCTCTTGAAGTTACATTTATTGCACACATTAATTTGTCTATGGTTTTTCAATTTTAGGCCAAAAAATGGGTTTGGAGCCTATATTGCCTTACTTGAGTCCTCAACTCGACGGACAAGGACTACTTTCATGGTGCCAACTTTGCCTCTGCTGGAGTTGGAATACTCAATGAAACTGGATTTCAGTTTGTAAGTCCAATTAATCCAATTCTTGAGAAATTAAAATGCACATCTGATTTACTTCTTGCTTTCATTAAATGGCCCTTTACACTAATTAATCATGAGATTGTATTAGTAACATTTTGTAATCTTAAATAATTAATTTCCAGACCTAATTCGTTATTTTTTTGGAAAAAAAAACAGGCGAATGTATTAACAATTAGCAGGCAATTTGAATTATTCCAGCAGTACCAGCAGCGGGTGAGTGATCTAATCGGACCGGACCAGAGCAAGCAACTCGTGAACAATGCTTTAGTCCTCATATCACTCGGCAGCAACGACTTCATCAACAACTACTTCCTGACACCGTTCCCGGCAAGAAGGAGCCAATTCACCATCCCTGATTACTGCCGCTACCTTGTTCCCGAGTACAAGAAAATCCTGCGAGAGCTGTACGAGCTAGGGGCTAAAAGGGTCCTGGTGACTGGGACCGGAGCGCTGGGTTGTGTTCCTGGAGAGCTAGCCATGCATGGACGGTAATTGCGTGACGGATCAGCAAAAGGCTTCGACTTTGTTCAATCATGAGCTAGACCAAATGCTTCAGGATCTCAACGGTGAATTAGGGTCTGATGTTTTCATCTTCGTCAATGCATTCGCGATAAACGCGGATATGACGGATAACCCCCAAAAATACGGTCCGTTAATATAATCTCGTGGACTGTAAAATAAACACACTTCTTAAAATTCGCAATTATTGTGATGCTAATTTGTAGTTTTTTTTTCCTGATACAGGATTTACTGCATCAAAGATGGCTTGTTGTGGGCAAGGAGTGTACAATGGGATTGGGTTATGCAACAGATTTTCAAATTTGTGTCCGGATCGGGATCTGTACCTGTTCTGGGATTCTTTTCATCCGACAGAAAGAGCACTTCATGTCATCGTGGAGAAGCTAATGTCAGGATCTGATGAGTACATGAAACCAATGAACCTGAGCACCATAATGGCCTTAGATGCTGAGACCATAAATTAATTAGTCACAATGCTCTAATAATATTTATTTGAATAATGGATTGTTTTTTTTCTGCAATTAATTAAGAGCAAAAAAAAAACTATTTAATCATATGTATTTTCGGACCAGTCTAGAATTAATGCTTATTACCCGATAAAGTAAATCCTCTACTAGAGAAGATTCGATCCGTTTCGGATTCGGAATTAGTGAGTGTGTGCTTGGTCCTGTGACCTATATTCAACTCAGTTGATGTTTCCTTCTTATTTTTACTGCGACTGTGTTCTAGATTCCCCCCTGAACACGAAAAAAAAAAATTGTTACTTTGGATTTTGGACAACGGGACTATTGCATTTAGTACCATAATATATACATTTATAACATATGGACGAATATGTTGAGTATATTTAATCATATAGTATAATGTTAATATAAAGTTTATTGGACTAATTTAATGATCTAATAAAGTTAAGAGGTCCAATTGTCTAATTAATACAGTGTGGTGGCACAATCTGTAATTGTGCAGAATCCTGGGTTAATTACTAATTGTTGATGGGTCAATTAGTAAATAATATAAATTAAATAATTGGGATATGGTCCCCGGTGGAAGTTGCATATTTATGTTACAGTTCTTCTATTACAATGTGCACTTTAAAAGTACAGAGAACTGGGGTTCCCACGATTCACCGGAAGACCTTCGTTCTCGGATTTCGTGAAGAACATGGCATCATTATTAGGTACGCTTCCGCATTCCGTTTAATTCATACAATAATCTGAATTGATTCCGGTCCTGGATTGTTGTTCATACGGTTTAGAACAACAGTAGTCTCTTTCCGGTTCTAACAATTGGTAGTGGAGCCGGGTTCAATTTTAATTTTGCATGAATTTCAAATAATTTATGATGCATGGTTGATTGTTGAATTTGGGATCATAGGAATTATTAAATGCGATTGAATTTGGGTGTATGCAAATAATTGCAATTATTGTTCCGTTGTTGTTATTGTTCAATTGTAAACGAAATTGCGTGCGATCTCTGGGTTTACAAACCTCTCTTGTTCAGTTATTCCGTTTACAAACCTCTCTTGGTTTGTATCTAGTTGGCTTGCGTGCGTGCGTCTGTTTGGTATAATTTATTGCATAAACAATTCATTAGGCAGAAACCCAGCACTGTATTCAATTGCAAATTCTGCGCCACATTAATTATTTGCAATTCATACAGTGATTGAATCCATGTGATTTATTGGGATTTATTGCAATTCATACAGTGATTGAATCCGCGTGATTTATTGGGATTTAATGCAATTCATACGCATCTTGGTTTCTCTTGTGTTTGAATCCATGTGATTTATTGTTTTGATTGTTGGTATTAACGCAGCATTCATGTCCAAATTAAAGTGCTCATACGCCATTTAATTACAAAACTTTATAATTTATTGATTACAAAATTAATTGCATACTTTAATTATTTTTTGCAATTCTAAGTACTGGTTCGGTTTGCCGGATTTAAAGTTGATTCAATTACTTTGAACATGAACATCATAAAGTTGTTTATTAGAGTTCAAAGAATAATTGATTTATGAAAGAAAGTGGAATAACACTAATGAAGCTTTTAAGCTTAGTTTGTTCGTCTAACTCGATTAATAGAAGTAGTAAAGTCACAAAAGTGACCTCTGCTACGGACATTACCGAGTTAGACATTTCAAGTGTGGTGTTCATAATTTCATGCGGATAGTTGTCGGCCCAAAGGAAGATGACTGTTTGGCAAAAATTATAAACACGATAGTGATGAATTCAAGCTTTATAGTTATTTAAGAGATTTATTGCAAGTGTTTGATCGGCCCAAAGGAAGATTAAACATTTAGCAAAATCAAGCTATAAAATTC
>NBIL01150497.1:0-15210 GCA_002752925.1 Viola pubescens var. scabriuscula | reverse complement strand
AAAAAAAAATGATATGAAAAAAAATATATAAATGTAAAGTAGACGGAAATGTTCGATCTATAGTTAGAAAAAACTCGTGAGTACTTAATTTGAAAATATTTGAAAATATTTTAACATGAGTTGATATGACAAAATTTAGATGAAAACCAGAGAATTGATGGGCTTTGATGTGGGTGACATATTGTGAATCTCCAAACTGATGGGCCAAACAGTGGGCCAATAGATTGAGCCTGAAGTATGATGGGTGATTTCATACTTCGTGCAAATTAATGGGCCAAATTGGTGAGCTTACTCAGTTCAAGGTCGAACTTTAAGTACGATGAATCTCCGAGATGAATTTAAAATCAGTGAGTCAATAATTTTTTTTTAAAATCGTACGGGTTTGGAGCTAAAATGAATAATACTATTTTATTAAGAAATACCGGTAAGTTTGTATTTCTCCAATAAAATTAAGTAGAAAAAAACACAAATTTATAGCACAAAAATCAGTGATACGCATAAGTATATGATTCCCGAAATAAAGAAGAATTACTGGGGAGTGAGTAAAGACGTGGGTGGACAGGTAAGAAATACGGAAGCAACGAAGGAGAAACGCGAATGTGGTGGCTGTTTAATGTGTTTATTCTAATTTCTAAACCAGCAAACAAACAAACAAACTTCTCAGCATTTACTAATTTTTCTGGTTTTTTATGTCGTTACGACTTGCAATCACAGCCCCACACACAAAAATGCATAAAGAAGAAAAAATCTTTGCTAGTACTGGTAGTAGTATTTTTCCGGTAACCAAAGCTTTCAAAACACATGGCATAATGGAAGAAACAGACGCACACGCCACGACCTGTTGTCCACCACCATCTTCCTCCTCATTTCTATAGTTAGGTTCTTGTGTTTATCAAAACTCCCCCTTATTTCACTCATACCACACCCCCTTATTTCACTCCTTCAGTATCATCTCTCGCTTCTCCACTCTACTCTGTTCCTGTTTCTGATTCAACTGTAATTTTTTTGCTCTTTTCTCTCTCGTTCTTTGTTTGATTATCAACTAGGTTCTAATTGGTATGTATGAGGAAAAAGAAAAGAAAAAGGATTTGTCTTCTACTTGCACAGTGGTTCAGTTTATTCTGTTGGGTTTTGTGAATTGGGCAATTGCTTTCAGTTGAATATTCTCTTGTTTCTGGGATCATCCACTTTTTGGTTGTTGGTTTGTGCTTTGACTTGCCATGTTTTTATTTTTTTGAGTAAAACCCCTTTTTCTATTTTTGTTCAGATACTTTATTTGTGTTGGATTTGTGATGTTATAGCATAAAGTAGTTTCTATAGTCATAATTATTTGAGGTTTGGAATATGGTTTTGATTTGCTTGGCTTTAAAGCCATTTTTGGCCCATTTGTATGTCATGAGCATGATAGCACTGAATCTTATTCTGATCCCAATTCTCTATCTGTAGGTGTTTTAGTATCCCAATGGCGGCAATACTGGCTTCCCAAGGCTGCTATTGCCGCAATTTGGACTCCATGAATCAAGAAAATGTATTGGACTATCTCGGCTTCTCAAGTTCAATCTTGAACCCATTTTCCAAGCTTGAGACACGAAAGCCAAATCCACATTTGAATGATAAGTTAAGATTTGAAGTGGCAATGCGTCAAACTGAGTCGCCTGCCCCCAAGTTAGGTTCCAATGGAAGACCCATTAAGATGGTACCTGCAAGTGAAGTGAGGAAAGGAAGAACCCCTAATGGAAACAAAGTAGATGTAGTCAATGGCACAGCAAAGTCTGTTAATGGAGCAATAGTTAAGAGAAACTCTAGTGCAGCTCTTGTTAAGACCGCAAGATACAGAGAGACTGACAAGCTTCCGCCGCTGGATGCTTCAACAGCTCTGCCCACAGATGAAGGTTTCAATTGGGCGAATGAGAATTACAACAACTGGCAGAGGACTGTTGATGTTTGGTCTTTTGTTCTTGCGTTGCGTGTTCGCATCCTGTTTGACAATGCAAAATGGGCATATTTTGGAGAATTCACAGAAGAGAAGCAGGTGAGTTTCAAATCCATATAGATGGTTTGATTCTTTTGCTGTCATAAACATTTGCTATTTGGCAATCTATTAAATATAATTTTGTTAAGTTGAATGCAATCTTTCTGTTCTTTGTTTTAATTTTATAATCTCCTTTTGTTCAGAAAAGCCGAAGGCGAAAAACTGCATCATGGCTACGTGAGTCCGTATTGCAGCTTGGTCCAACTTTCATCAAACTTGGACAACTATCTTCAACGAGGTCAGATTTGTTTCCGCGAGAGTTTGTGGACGAGCTTGCCAAGTTGCAGGTACCTTTTGATTTTAATAGCTTGTGCCAAAAGTTGAATAGGCTCTGGCTTCTCTTGTGACTGTTATACTTATATAAATATATGCCAGGAGCTTAATTATTTGTTTCTAAATCAGCAGTTGAATAGTTTTATGCTTTTTCATCCTCAAATTACAAAATAAATTATGCATGCCTGTCCTATGATAAATTCCAGGATAGGGTCCCTGCCTTTTCAGCAAAGAAAGCCAGAAGCTTTATTGAGAGTGAACTGGGAGCATCTATTGATACACTATTCAAGGAGTTTGAAGATAGGCCCATTGCTGCAGCTAGTCTTGGTCAGGTGGTTGATTTATTTTTAGCTGTTGTAAAATAGTTTCTTGCTTCTACTTTGTTCTGCTTTTAAGATAATAATGAACTGGATTCATTTCTCATGTATTTATTTTTCAAACAATATTAAAAGCATCTCTGACAGTAGAAGATTTGGAAAATTTTCCAAGTTCAAAGCAAGGAAAAAACAATTGAAGTTGTTGTTCTATTGCTTAATTAAATTGAGAGCATGCAGAAAATCAATAGTTGCTTATACTGGTTTAGGGTTGTGCTCTTCCTTTGTGAACAAATAAGCTGTTGAGATCATTGAATTTTTTTCCCTCAAGGGTGTTTCATTTTCTTTCCTTAAAATGATTCACTGTATTGATTGGAATCTATGTTTCCATAGGTGCACAGGGCTATACTGCATAATGGAGAGAAAGTGGTTGTGAAAGTCCAAAGGCCTGGCCTCAAGAGGCTTTTCGATATTGATCTATGTGAGTGCCATGTATACTCTTGCCTCACCTAATTACTCTTTCTTATGCCATCTTTTGATTTCTTCTCTTTGTTTTTTTTTTTTTTTTTGTCTTTTAAAGATGATCAAGTTGTGGTTTCATTACATTTTTTTTAAGGTCCAGCACAATACTGTATTGATGAGCTTTGTTTACTTGTTGTCAATTTGGGGATTATTCATTTCGAGATTCTGCTCTTTCTCATGGAAAAAAAATGAATTACTAGATAGCATTACTAAACAGTTGATGAGAAGAGCTCAAGTGCTTTCCACAATTCTATTAACATGCTTGAATATTGGAGAGGATTTTTTATGCAAGAGGAGAATTTCGGATATGTGTATGTATATATATTGTTCTTGAGTTGAGGTAAAGTTGATTTTGATCGGGAACTATAAATCATGTTTTCTCTTAGTTGCATGTGGTCACCCACTGATTGTTTGACTGGCTTGTGTTCAAGTCCATGGATTTTGTTGGATTAGTCTTATTTTCATATTTTTTTTCATTAAAGTCCGTAGCTGTGGCTGTTCCTCTCATTTTAAGCTTCTTTCACGCAGTCAATCTGAAGCTCGTTGCAGAATACTTTCAGAGAAGTGAAACTTTTGGTGGTCCAACTAGAGATTGGATCGGTGTATATGATGAATGCTCCAAGTAAGTCTCTAGCTTTTATTAATTCATTTATTTGTCACAGAAATCCAACAATAAGAAATTTGAAACTTTTCTTGTAAATCAACTATGTAAACCGAGACAGTTTACAACCTTAATTTTTTGTTCTGCCTTAGAATAAGGTGAACTATGGCATGTTGTTTCCCTTATATAACGTATATTTTAATGCCTTGTATTTATTCTAGCATTTCTGTTGATTTTAGGATTTTGTATGAAGAGATTGATTATATCAATGAAGGAAAAAATGCAGACAGATTTCGCCGAGATTTCCGGAATGTAAAATGGGTCCGAGTACCAGTATGTCCCATACAACAAGCTTTTCCAATTTGCATGTATTGTTTGACCTCCTTGTTTATAAATATGAATATATGAGACTATTGAAGTAGTATGTTAAATGTGTCTGTACTGATCAAGTTCTGGAATCAATGCTTATTTGAAAATACTTTTGCCCCTTTGTAGCTTGTATTTTGGGATTATACTGCCAAAAAGGTGTTGACTTTGGAGTATGTACCAGGTTCAATCTACACTCATTATCTTTTTCTCTTTTAAACTTAGAAATTATAATCTAGTGCTGAATATTATGAGTTTGTTGTTAGAAACATCTTTGAGATTGCAAGAATTGACATGTCAGTGTTAACTGGGCGCAGGTATTAAAATAAATCAGTTGGGTACACTAGATTCTCGGGGATATAACCGCTCTCGTATTGCATCTCGGGCTATTGAAGCATACTTGATTCAGGCACGTTAAACTATTGCTTGCTAGATTTACCTGCATGACTATTCGCTTATGACGTTCAGTATGTTGATTCAAGTTACCTTTTCTCTTCCTTCTTTTTTCGGGGAAAATGACTCAAAGCACCTTTGGATTGTCATTTGATGTTTTGAAGTTATCTTTTTTCAGATTTTGAGAACTGGTTTCTTTCATGCGGATCCTCATCCTGGAAATCTTGCTATTGATGTGGATGAAACACTCATCTATTACGACTTTGGTATGATGGGAGAGATCAAAACTTTTACCCGTGAGAGGCTGCTTGACCTTTTTTATTCAGTTTATGAGAAAGATGCGAAGAAGGTTCCATTTCCTCCTTTGGATACGATGTCTACTTCTTTTTTCCAACTCTAGCTTGATCTAGTATGAAAGAAACTCCCACGTTGACAGTGTCAAGTTTGTTAATAACATGCTAGAACTCCTATATTTTGAATCAATATATTGGGAAAGAGACGAGACTTGACCACACAAGGTGTCTGTGGAAAACTGTTTTCTAATAATGAGGAGAGAAAATGCAGAGACAGGAAATAACTTAATAAAATTAGATAAAAGAGATTCATGTGGATAACTTTTTAAGTTTTGCATTCTTCTTCTTCACCTCTGTCATTAGTTGCAGAACTTTGTTTGTGTAATAAACTTTTTGATGAATTCCTTGGACTTGCAAACTGTTTTGACATTCTTGTCTCCAATTTGAATAATTGTCCAAATATGATTATTTCTTATTTCTAAAAGACTCCAGTTTAATTCCTTTGTTTTTCTTTCGCTCAAAATCGCATAAATTTCTTTCACATGCTAACTTCTGCGGTGGCACTAATAAAGTATTCGACCTGTTTAGCTCTACCCTTACGCCAACACAGGAAATTCTTCTTTCTTATCTCTGTAATTGATGGAGAATTCTAGATGTTGGACTTCTCCTTGTAAATAGGCTTGATATACTCCTTTGAACATCACACTGAAAGATTTCTATCTTATTTGCAGCGGTAGTAGCAGATGATCCTGCTCAGTTAGAATATTTTAAAGAGATTAATCTGTCTTTTGCTGGGTTTGGTGGTTTGAGCCTCCGAGAACCTGCGAGTCATTATAGAAAGCTTTAATGCACTGTCCTATTGCTTTATTGGTGTGAACTGCAGACTGACAAGCATCTTCTACGCAGGTCATGCAAAACCTTATAGATCTTGGAGCTCTTCAGCCAACTGGAGACTTGTCATCGGTAGGTTTCAAGCAACATTGACTTAAGACTTTGGAATGACATAGGTGTCTTTAAAATATTTGATGTTTCCCTAGGTGAGGAGATCTGTGCAGTTTTTCTTGGACAATTTATTAAGTCAGACACCTGATCAGCAACAGACTTTTTCTGCAATTGGGGAGGTATGCAACGGTAGAGCTGCAAAATAATTTTCCATCTATTAAAAGAGCTAATGATAGCCAGACCTGTATAATCCTTTATGCTACGTGTTACTGCAAAAATAAATGAGAGAAGCAAGGACAAATTTAATTCTGGAAACATATAGATCCTTGAAAATACTAAAATCTATAATTACTTGCTTTTCTATTTTTCCTTTTTTAACTGTTTAAAGCTTCTTCTTACTGGACTGTGTTTTACTTCTGTTGCATTTTAAAATATTGGTTTTGGTGAGCTCAAGAGGAAGGTGATTATTTCTTCCTTATTTTGCTTCAAACGGAGGAAATTTGAGTATTTGTGCTTTAGATGTTAATGTAAACGAAATGCCAATACATGTGATCTAGACCTAAAAGAGAATGAATCTTCGATTGCCTGGGTCATACATCAGTGGATGCTTTCATAGTAGCATGCTACCTTATTAAAATGAAAGCATTATACATCAATATAAGATGTATGAACAGTGGATTTATTCTTTTCTAAATTTATTTATTTATTTGCTTTTCAGGATTTATTTGCAATAGCTCAGGATCAACCATTTCGGTTTCCCTCAACCTTTACTTTTGTTTTAAGAGCATTTTCAACACTAGAAGGTTATCTCTCACTCCAAGTGTTCCTCATCGTACTTGCAGGATGTCAATTTTCGCCCAGCTTAGTCCAATGCATAAGTTTAAAAAAATTAGTATAAGTAGCTGAGTCAATGGCATAGTTCTGTCTATCTTGGCTAAGAATTGGTGTTTTTTTTCTTGCAGGTATCGGCTACACTCTTGATTCAGATTTTTCATTCGTGAAAGTTGCTGCCCCTTATGCTCAGGTTTCATGTTTTATCTTTGCTCATTTTTCCATTACTGTTACTGCTAATGGTTTCTGCGGAGTGTCATTGCACTATTACTCTACTTACTTCATACCATCTCCAGGAACTTTTAGACACAAGACAAAAGCGGCGCAGTGGAACACAACTAGTGGAGGAAATAAGGAAACAAGCTAATGATGTACTATACAACTGACTTCCTTTACAACAGTCGATGTCATGTTAAAGTATGCACAAATGTAAATAAGCTTTCAAGTTAATCGCACATCTTTGATGGTTTCAGGCCCAAACTTCGACCATATCCATGCCATACAGAATACAACGGATAGAGGAGTTCGTGAAACAGCTTGAAGCAGGAGACTTAAAACTCCGAGTACGAGTGCTTGAGGTAATTATTCTCCAATGTCTTCACATCATCTGTTGCCTAATGGTTATAGACCGTGCTGTAACTGAACAACATAATTTGTCTGCCTTTGACCAGTCCGAAAGAGCAGCTCGCAAAGCAACGATTCTACAAATGGCAACCATGTATACAGTCTTAGGAGGCACCTTGCTTAACCTTGGGGTAACTTTTACCTCTCAGGGGAGTCAAGTTATCGCCAATGGATCTTTCGTAGGTGCAGGTGAGGTCTTCTTTAGAGATGAACTCATGTCGCACTTCTTTTTAGCTTTAATGCGTTGAACTATTCTCAGTTTCAATCTACAAAATGCAGGACTTTTTCTGGCACTGCTTCTAAGGTCGATGCAGAGGGTGAAGAAGCTCGACAACTTTGAGAAGATGATATGATTTCCGACCAACCATCCTTGTCGATACACCACCTCAGACATGCATTGTAAATCCTCTGCTCCTCCCGCGAATCATTCAATAGTCTACTTGTTACCCCATTGCTATACAAAATTTGTCCTCGCTCTGAATTGAGAGCTTGGCGCAAAGAAAAATATAATTTACAAATATATATAGAAAGAAAAATCACCTCATAATGCTAATCCACCCACTTTAGGGGTTTTATCCTCCTCTGATTTTTTTTTTTTTTTTTAGTAGATTATTCTGTTCTCTGAAAATTTTCAGAGAGAACTGATCTATTACTCCAGTCCTGTAAAATACTTTTGGGTTACTTACATTAAACCCAAAAACACATAATCATCGTTGTTCTTACTTGACCAAGTGGCAGAGTATCAGGGTCACTATTTTTAATTTTTTTATTGTTTAGGATTTTTTTAATTATATTTTGAATGATTTTAAACTATTGCGAGCTGAAATACAAATTTTATACTTCCTCTTTCTCTGTTTACCTGCCTATTTTTTAATGTAATTTTGATAATACTAATGAATTTTTTTTTGTTTTATTGAAAAGTATAACTTTAAATGGATTTAAAAAAACTCGAAAACCAAATAAAACCCAAATTAGTGAAAGTCAAATTTGTAAAATAAATAGTATTTTTTTAAATTAAAAAAAGTATTCTTTATATAAACATAATTTGGGTTTATAATAAAAAAGATAATTTGTAGACGAGAAAAATAATTACTCTTTAAAATTAGTTCTCTAATAATGTCAAATCAAATGAAATAAGAAAAATGATTCAATAATTTTAAAATTAGTTATCTAATAAGGTCAAATCAAAAGAATATGTATTTGATCAAGTTGACATTTTTAGATTCATGTCCAACAAAAAAGAGACCCAAAAATGTGTTATTTCACAAAAATAAAAGCACAAGTATATTTTAGTGTTAAATAAAAATAACTTTTTGGTTAAGTTAAAGTCATAAGGGTAGAGTGTAATAATTAAGTGGATGTAAAAAAATTAAAAAGTACTCCCACCGTATTTTAATAAATGTCGTTTTGAAATAGTAAGAATCCGTAAAATAATGATCTTTGATCTTATTTTATTTCACATTGTTTCATTTTTACTCCTAATTTCCACTCAAATTACCACACTATCATCAAATTGGGTTGATGCATAATTTTTTTTTTGTCATTTACACAAAATATATGCTTCGAAAAAGATAAAATGACAAATATTATGAACAGTAAGCATCCGTAGGAAAACAACATTTATTAAAAGATGGAGGGAGTATAACTTAAATGCATTTAAGAAATTCTTCAAATTAAAACCAAATACCAAATTTGTTAAAAAAATATTTTTGTAATTAAAAAAAAAAAGTATTCTTTATAAACATAATTTATGTTTATCGTAAAAGAGATTACCCATTGTGTGCACGTTGCTTTTAATGGGCCAGTCAAGTGCGAATAGAATTAGTATTTATCTACAAGATTTACGAATACCAAAATAAAAACAATAATTACTTTTCCAAGCATCTAATAATACAACTAACTAAAATTCAAAACATGATTAATTAATTTAAATTATAATCATAATTTGCAATTAATAGACTAATTTTAGAAACTTTATTAATAAAATAGAATATATAATTTAATACAAATAATAGTAATGAAAAAATTGATTTTTTATCAAAAAATATAACTTTAAATGTATTTAAGAAACTCTTCAAATGAAAAACAAATAAAACCCAAATTAGTGAAAGTCCAATTTGTTAAGAATTTTTTTTAAAAAATTATTCTTTATATAAACATAATTTGTGCTTATAATAAAAAAGATTATTTATAGAATAGAAAAATAATTACTCTTTAAAATTAGTTATCTAATAATGTCAAATCAAATGAGATAAAAAAATAATTTAATAATTTAAGACAAAAAGAGTAAGAGTTGTAGTCACCATTTTACTAAAGAGAATCTTTGAATAAAATTTGCATGTGATATTAATTCTTGACGAAATCTTCTTAAATTTGAAATATTTTCTGTATTTAGCAAAGCTAGAAATTCAGCTAATCTATCAAAATTACTCATTGTAATTTGAAAACTTAAAACAATAAAATGATTGAAGTAATTGAAATATGAAATTTATTAAAGAAAAAATGAAATATGTAATCTAAATAATTATTTATTAAAGAAAAAAAATCTCCTAAATTAAAAGAAAAATAAGGAAAAGACTAATCAAGTTGGCATTTTCAATTTCGTATTCAACAAAAGAGAGACCCAAAAATGTGTTATTTCACAAAAATAAAAACATAAGTATATTTTAGTGTTAAATAAAAATAACTTTTTGCTTAAGTTAAAATCATAAGGGAAGAGTGTAATAATTAAGTGGATGTAAAAATATTAAAAAGTATAATTCTAAATGCATTTAAGAAACTTTTCAAATGAAAACCAAATAAAACCCAAATTCGTTAAACAAATATGTTTGTAATTTTTTTTTTTTTGTTCTTATAGAAAAATAGATTACCTATTGTGTGCACTTGCTTTTAATGGGCCGGTGAGTTGCGAATAGAATTAGTATTGATCCACAAAATTTAAAGATACCAAAATAAAATACATAATTAGTTTTCAAAGTATGTAATAATACAACTAACTAAAATTAAAAACATGATTAGTTAATTTAAATAATAATCATAATTTGCAATTAATAAACTAATTTTAAAAACTTTATTAATAAAAATAGAATATATAAATTAATTCATATAATACTAATGAAAAAAATGATATTTTATTAAAAAGTATAACTTTAAATATATTTAAGAAACTCTTCAAATGAAAACCAAATAAAAATCAAATTAGTGAAAGTCAAAATTGTTAAATAAATATTTTTTTGTAATTAAAAAAAATATTCTTTATATAAACATAATTTGTGCTTATAATAAAAAAGATAATTTGTAGAATAAGAAAAATAATTACTCGTTAAAATTAGTTATTTAAGAATGTCAAATCAAATGAGATAAAAAAATGAGTTAACAATGTGTTTAGTAAGAGTTAGTAGTCACTGTTTTACTAAAAAGAAGAACTATTATTACGTAAGACCGTAACTAAATAATTATTTATTAAAGAAAAAAATTCTCCTAAATAAAAATAAAAATAAATAAAACACTATGTATTTGATCAAGTTAGAATTTTCAATTTCGTATCCACCAAAAGAGAGACTCAAAAATATGTTATTTCACAAAAATAAAAACATAAGTATATTTTAGTGTTAAATAAAAATAAATTTTTGGTTAAGTTAAAGTCATAAGGGAATAGTGTAATAATTAAGTGGATGTAAAAATATTTAAAATTTAAAATTAAATGCATTTAAGAAACTCTTCAAATGAAAACCAAAGAAAATCCAAATTTGTTAAACAAATATTTTTGTAATTAAAAAAAGTATTCTTTATAAACATAATTTGTGCTTATCATAAAATATATTACCTATTGTGTGCATGTTGCTTTTAATGGTCCGGTCAGGTTCGAATAGAATTAGTATTGATCCACAAGACTTAAGGATACCAAAATAAAATACATAATTAGTTTTCCAAACATGTAATAATAAAACTAACTAAAATTGAAAACATGATTAGTTAATTTAAATTATCATCATAATTTGTAATTAATAGATTAATTTTAGAAACTTTACTCATAAAAATAGAATATATAATTTAATTCAGATAATACTAATAAAAAATTATTTTTTATCAAAAAAGATAACTTTAAATGTATTTAAGAAACTCTTCAAATGAAAAACAAATAAAACCCAAATTAGTGAAAGTCAAATTTGTTAAATAAATATTTTTTTAAATTAAAAAAATATTCTTTATATAAACATAACTTGTGCTTATAATAAAAACGATAATTTGTATAACAAGAAAAATAATTACTCTTAAAAATTAGTTATCTAATAATGTCAAATCAAATGAGATAAGAAATGATTTAAAAAAGTAAGAGTTGTAATCACCATTTTACTAAAGAGAAGAACTTATTATTACGGAAGACCGTAAACTAAATAATTATTTATTAAGGAAAAATATTCTCGTAATTTAAAAAATAAATAAGCAAAAGACTATCTATTTGATTAAGTTGGCATTTTTAATTTTGTGTCCAACAAAATAGAGACCAAAAAATTGTGTAATTTCACAAAAATAAAAACATAAGTATATTTTAGTGTTAAATAAAAATGACTCTTTTGTTAATTTAAAGTAATAAGGGAAGAGTGCAATAATTAAGTGGCTGTAAAAAGATTAAAAAGTATAACTCTAAATGCATTTAAAAAACTCTTCAATTGAAAGCCAAATAAAACCCAAATTTGTGAAAAGTCAAATTTGTTAAATAAATTTTTCCGTAATTAAAGAAAAGTATTCTTTATATATACATATTTATGTTTATAATAGAAGAGAGAATTTGTAGATAAAAATGAAAGAATTATTCCTTAAAATTAGTTATATATCTAATAATGTCAAAAAGATATGAGATAAAAAATGACTCAATAATGTTAAATAAAAAGAGTGAGAGTGATAGTCAACATTTTACTAAAGAAAAATACCTATTATTTTAAAGACCGTACGTTAAATAATTATTTATTAAAAAAAAATAAGCACAAGACTATATATTTGATCAAGTGGCTTTTTCAATTTCGTGTCTAAGAAAAGAGACAAAAAAAAGAATCCTAATTACAAATTAAACTCCACGTTTTGGTGGAAAGGAAAAACAAATCAATAAATAATCAAAAGAGAAAAATCACTAGTAGTGTAAATTGCCATTTTTATTAAGGGTAAAATAGTGAACTTAAAAGTTTTACAAATTCATTCACACTTTTAAGTATAGATAAATATCACAGAATATTTACCTCATTAATTGCATCATTTATTTTTGGACAATCTGTATCCGACTCTTCTAATGTTGATTAAAACATGACTTATCATGTTAGGTCAATCTCATTCATTCATTACAAACAGATAGTTGAGATTTGATTGAATTTATTTAAAATCTAATAATTGCCAAGTAATTAAATTACTTCATTTTTTTTCACATACATAAAAAAAGAAAAATATATATTACTTACCTTGAGAAAAGGCTATCACCCTTTAAGGGAAAAAAAACCGTTAAATCCCAGCATTACAAAAAAATAAATACCACTCCATTATATTTTTTTTGACAAAAAATTATTACCATTTATCTTTTCGGTAGAAACTTCATCGCCGTCACTCGTATATAATCATAACACACAGCACAAACCCTTGAATCAAATTATTTTAATACGGTACAAACCAAAAAAATATAAACTATTTTAACTCAAACTTGTCTATAATTGATATTTTTTCCATTGGTTCGCAATTTTTGTTTTAAAGTTTTCTAGAAATATTGAGATATTTTAATGATATTGAATATAGTTTATACGTATATTTATAATCTTCAATAGAATAATCGTATTGGGTTGATGCATAAAAAAAAAATTATCATTTGCACAAAATATATGCTTCAAAGAAGATAAAATGACAAATATTATGAACAGTAACATTCCGTAGAAAAACGTCAGTTATTTAAGGACAAAGGGAGTAGTTATAATTAGAATTTAACAAATATGATATATGACAGGAGTTCAAAAATAGAAAGCAACTTAATTTCTGCTGCATATTAATATTTAAGAAAATACAATCAAATCTCAACCATCTATTTATAATGAATAGATGAGATTGATCTAACATAATAGGTCATATTTTAATAAATATTAGAGAAGTCTGATCCCACCATTCTATATTGTAATAAAGATTGAAAATATTGAGAATCATATTTTCTATAGTTTGTTTCACTGTTGGTCGTTCTCGTTATTAAAATCTTAGCATGATGAACTTTACCCGAAAAATAAACGGGGAAGGAACGAGTAAAACTTTAACACCAATTGTTGACCATATTATAAAATTAATAACTTTAATTAATAACAGTCAAAGTAGCTGGTAGTTGTGTTGAACGATGTAATTAATTAAGTATTGGTAGCGGTATATACTTTGATGGCGTCATTAGTTGATTGATGGATGTCTGGTCTTCTCTTGCAAGATGATAAAGGCTGCTATAATTGACTCACTCCCACCTTTTTCTTATAATTTGGTTTTTCGCATTTAAATAAACAATTTCTGTTTTAGTGTAGATAACAGTGTAGTTAAAGCAAACGATTCCGACTGGAGATATTGTTTTCCCTATTTTATAAAATATTTCATTGAATTACAAATTGATTAGTTATGAAACAAATAAGTAAATCGAGTAGTAGGGTGATTTCATTTCAATTTTCAAAAGGGTGGTGCTCGGTAGGCAAGTGGCAGCTACCGTAGTCTGATTCATTTTACATTATAAGTCAACAGTATATTTCAAGTCAACGGGAAACTCACGTTATAATATATGGTTTTATTTCAAGCCACTAAATAAATCTCTTTGACCCATAAATTACTAAGAAATCAAAATCCTTGACTGGATTAGGAGTAATTGTTTGAACAAAAAAGAAAAAAACAAACCGCGAATCTATCAAAAAAAAGAAAAGGGTATTTAAACCGAATGAGGGAAAATGTAGATTTATACGATTAATTGTACTTTATTGAGAGTAAATAATAAATTTTATAAAATACTCCCTCCGTCCAGAAGTTTTAGGATAGTAGAAAAGTGTAAGATAATGATCTTTAATTTTATTTTATTCCACATTGTTTCATTTTCACCTCTAATTTTCACTCAAATTACCACACCATTATTAAATTGGGTTGATTCAAAAATAAATAAATTATCATTTGCATAAAATATATGATTCGGAAAAAATAAAATGACAACTACTCTAAATAGTAAAAAACGTAGAAAAGCATCCGTTATTAAAGGACAGAGGGAGTATATCTGAAGAAATTTTCGTAGTTGAATAAGTGGGACCAAAGTTATCAGAACATGAGTCTTATCCAAACGAGCACTATACTGAGGTTTCGTAGTGAACACTGAGATCCCAATTTGTGTGGGATTGGTTCGGTTTTTTGGATTGCAATTTTTTTGCATAACTTTAGATTTTATGTACATGAAAATATAAAAAAAAATAGTTATGAGGAAATGAGGAGTTAAAATAACTAATTTATATCAATAATAAGTAATAAATAGTTGGATAAAAATAGTTAATAACAATATTTAAGAAAAATTAAGGATCAAAATACTAATGAGAAAGATGAATAAAATCATGTTAGTGGCATGCTTGATAAACATAAAACCTTGGTTTGTAGCCTCTATGATATGATACAACCTCCAAGGATGGTGGCCGGAGTTGAGTAGAGCTTGAACGGATCTAGTTCTCTTTACGGGTTGGGTTTTATAGCCGTTTGTGTGGGGGATTGATGACTGATTTATGGTGGAAAGGTGAAGAGGATAACGTCTCTAGAAGATAGAGAAGAGGCAGATTTATGGAATGATTAGGAAGAGGATTTGATGACAAACAAGAAAAGGTAACTCATAAACCTCAAAGAAGAATACATGGATCTTAACTAATATTTGAATGACCCTTGATGATCCTATTGATCATCAACTTACTAAAATCAAACAAGGATTAAAGTATGAATTTCACCCCTATTAGGCCCGGTTTCATGAACCCTAAAAGCTAAGCTAACAAT
>NBIL01150466.1:0-25504 GCA_002752925.1 Viola pubescens var. scabriuscula | reverse complement strand
AAAGGGAAAACGATCGGGAAGGGAGAAGACATGGACAATGGCATTTTCGTAAATATATTGCAATGGCAGTTTTGTAAAGTCATTCCCCCAATCTGAGTTACCAAACTCAGATACCGGTGTAGCATTTCCCATTTGATAATTTGGTTGGGTGTTAAGCTGACGTGGCAGGAGAAAAAGTGAATAACACCCTAAATTTAACACCTATTGCTGGAGATGGTCTACGTAGTAATTACTAATATTCATGCGTGACAATCATTATATGTAAGAAATAAAATGTCAAAAAAACAAGCAGGATGCCTCAAAGTATTAGATGTTCGCCGAAAGCCAATACAACGTTAGAACACCTCAAAGGCTCAAACTATAATTCAAAAAAAATCAAAAAGAAAGAAAGTATCTAACAATCATACTGATCTTTCTCCTTCTTCTGAAAGGAAACCATCATATAATGCTGAAACTCGATCAATATCATCAGTTACAGCAGTTATAACAGTTACAATAGTTATAACAGTTACAACATTTACAGTTTACTTGTGCTAACCATCTATTACCTTGAGTAAATATCCCAACAGATCATACACTCGCCGCAACTAGTCATAGTCAGTGTCTTCCAGGGCAGTCAAAATCATCCTACAATGTACACAAGTAAGAGTAAATCAATTATTCGTACTCAGCTACAGATGCAAAAAAAAAAAAGACGAAAATTCTTGGTGGTGGTTTCGGCATTGTCACACCATACCACAACATTGATAGACAGAGGAGAAAAAGGGCATAGCCAAGTCTGAAAAGCCGCTGCTTCTTTTCCCAGTGGAGTTGGTTGAATATCTCAGTCACATCTATTAGATGTCGCCTTCCTGTGTAACTAATGACAAGAAAAAGGGGAAAGGTTAGAATGTATAATGTCCAATTAGATGTACAAGGTAACAACAAAGTTTAGCATATCGCATCTCAAAAATCTAGTCAGAATCACTACGATGAAATGAAATCTATACTGATAAGGTTATCATTACATAAGCATGTAACATGAGTAAAAATAAATAAAAAAATCTCATGTTAACGGCAACACTACTCTCAATTGAATTAACTTGACAAGAAAGATCCATGAACATCTTTTACTACTCTCGATTCATCTAGTTACTTTTAAGGATGCATAACTGCACATACTAGTCTAAGTAAAATGGGGTTAACCTTTATTGCTCTTAAGATCAATACCTCTAACGTATGCATATAGATGACTAAGCTAAGTATAGTTCTGATAGGGATTTACAAGCTACGTCACAAAAGGGAAAAACTTTGTTCCATTTTTATGAAGGAGCAGGCTAATAAGTTAGGAAACTTACAGCCTCGCGTTGTAGTAGAGGAAAGGACCACATAACAACGCCATACACCAATGCCCAGTTAGAAGGTAAAACAAGCATAAAGCTGCTTCTATTATGTACTCGGGTAAAATAACTTTGTTTATCCGAGAAGAGGAGTCGTATGGGTTAATATAATCAAACTCCAGATCTGCCAAACTCATAAGCTGCAAACAAAAATTCCCAAAATATTAATTCCCTCATTTTGCCAACATCACACACCTCAAATCGTAAATGATAAACCAAACCCTACCCTAGTTCTCACATAAAATACCTCACACACAAAATTCAGAGTTTAGAAATCATAATTAAAGCAAGGACTTTATCACAATTAGCCTTTGCAGCTATAACTTATCCATTATACAAAATTTCGTGCCTAATCGCCAGAAGCACTTGACAACTACGACTGTAGAGTTAGTGTAAACCAATCTGAGAATCTCATAAATTAGAATGTATCTAAATATGGCACAGAGAGCAACACCTATATAGCTATGCTACCATCTATATTTAGCCAAGTATTGACGTTAAATACCCAAGAAGCCAACTTAAGCAATGGATCAAAATTAACTAAAACAAGCATCCAAGACAACCTGTAAGCATCCAACAAACAAACCCTACAATTTCCACCAATTCTTCATAAAATCCATGTATATGAGTTAAAACAAACACTTCATCAGAACCCAAATTCCAAAATCATCATATCAATGTTGTCTAATCATACAATGTCACAATTTTTAGTTTAGAATGTTGTTTACCAAAATTGAAACTAAATTGAGAAAAGAAGAAGAAGAAACAATAGATAGAAGGGCGTGTTGTGTTAAAAGGAGTGACCTGGAAAACGATGATGGCGAGTAAGGCTATAAGGAAGAAGAATGATAGCAGCCATACATAGAGATCCCCCATGCTTCCTCTTTGGAAATTTTGGTTTCTGCTCTGCTCCAAACAAGAGTTTGAAGATGGTGTGCACGATAGCAGCTGCCTGTCTAAACCTTTGGTGCGTATTGTCCACAGGGTATGGGCTATGGGCTATAGACAATTTGATCATCAGCTGGTAAATGAAATAAGGTTTAAGCTTATGACCAAAACTATAGGATCCTAGACACCAATCAGAAACCCCATGAGACACTAACGACAACAAAAAGAAATAATCCAAAATCCACCTCAACTAGACCTATGATTCAAGCATACAGTAAACAGAAGCTGAATCTCCAGATTTGTTATTGCTGGTCTGAACAGATACTGTAGAAACTCACCAGAAAGTTTCAGAAGAAAAGGAGGATCCGGACAGAATAGACGAAACGGAAAAGATCCAAGTGAATGGAAAGGAAAAAGAAAAAAACAAAGGATGAATTCCATTTTCACTTTCAAGACACATGCTATAGATCTTGTGGAATCATATTGAATATTTGACAGATATATTCCGTGCCTTGCTAAAAAACCGATCCTTGTTTACCATCCACACGTTGTCTGATCAAATCCAATTCTCTAAAAAAAACCAGCTACAGCAATAATCATTTTATCAGATCCTTTTTTATATCCCATAATGATGGCAAAGCCCGTCAAAATGTCAAAATAACTCTCATCTTTGTTTACAACACACCAGGTTCAAATATAAAACTCTATATTATTGAATATACCACAACAGAAAAGAACAAATTGATTTTTTTTTCAATCCATAGCAGCTCTATATTTGACAATTCAAATACTTTCTTAAAGAATCAGATAAAAAGGAAAAAGAAGTACAGAAGCTTTTCAAAAACAGACAAGGACTATCATTCTCAGAGACAGTTAAACCTTATCACTCAACCCTCCCATAACATTAAGTCCAGAAATAAAGATCAAAGCTTTTTCAGCACATAGAATACGGAAACTAATACTTGACAGAACCCATAATCTGAAATTCAGAAGCTGGAATTTTTCCGCAAGCAGAAATGTTTACTCAATAACAGAAAATTAGACCACCCATCATCGTTAAATCTCAAAACCTATAACCTACCAAGCAAAATAAAGCCACTCTACCTTTGTTTAACAGATACATAGCAAAGAAAGAAGATGAATAATATGGAACTTACCTTGATGTGAAAAAAGTTGAAGAACAATAATAAATTATAGCAAAAACCCAGAGCTTAAATAAAAGTTTTATTAGAAAACCGACGATGTATCACTAACTTCTCGCAATTTGGTTTATAAACTATGATTGAAGTTCTTTTTTTTCTGATATGCAGAAAAGGAATTCAATAGTACCAAGAGAATAAACATTACCTGGGTACGAAAGGAAAGGCTGCAGCGGAGATACTGAGAACGGGAAGTTAAAGGAGGGTGTAAGTGGAACCGGAGGAAACTAAACCTCTGTCGCTGATGAGGTATAAAGCAGAGAAAACGCTCAACAGCTCGTTTGAATAATAAAAAAAGGGGAGTGATTTAAGATTTAAACTCTAATAGAACTTTAATCAAATTAAACCTCTTTATTTTTTTTTAGCATTTATATTTGTACCAAATGTTCAAAAAATACCACATTTTTATAATTGAGTTAAATAGAATCTATGCTTGTAAATTTTAATAGATCATACTCTATTCTTAAAATCGTTTTAAAACTTATTTGACCAGTGGCGGAGCCTGCCATCAATACTTGGGGGGATTAAAAAAAATTACCTGTAAAATATGAACATTCTCGTCAATAATTATTATAGTAATAAAGTTAATATGTATTATGTATAATTAATTAAATTACCTAAATGGTACCCGACGCTCTTTCAAATCAACAAATCCATCTAATATCGAGTCTAAACTGAAAGTCTCGGCAATTTCTTTTTCAATATAAACCACCAAGTTATCTGTGAGAAATTCGTCTTCCATTTTGTTCCGAAGCCTGGTTTTAACAATTTTCATTGCCGAAAATGCACGTTCACCTGTTGCTGTAGATACTGGAAGAGTTAAAATAAGATGAATCATTTTATCAATAAGATAGAACGTCTTTGACATCTTTGTTTCTGCAAACACTTGACATAATTTTGAAAGAGATGACAAATGATGTAGCTTAGGATGATTCTGTGTCTCAAACTCAAAATGTTGTAATTGATATTTGAGACTCTAATTTCTTGCTCACTAAAGTCAAGAGGATAAAACTTTTCAGCAAGCTTACAAATATCCTCAATGTTAAAAGATTTGTAGCCATCATTTGGATTTAATGCTAAACTGAGTGTCAAAAGCTCCATTGCTTGCTCATTGAATCTACTATTTAGCTCCTGCAATTGGAAGTCTATTGCAACGTTATATATATCAAAGTGATAGTGATGCTCCTTAGTAATTTTATCACGCTAACGACGACCTCGACCTTCAACATATTGAGCACTCAAATCAGGGATCTCAACATCTTCTTTCTTTGAAAATGATATGACACTTTCAATAAAATCATTCCAACCATGTTCTCTCAATTTCTAGATCAATGCTTTTGAACTTGAAACTAAATGTAAAGCACTCAAGATATCATGAGACTTTTGCTGTAAAACTTGACAAAGTATGTTAGTAATCCCCATGAATTTCTTCACTAGATGCAAGATGAAAATAAATTCAAATGATGTCATCATATTCAAAGCTGAGTTGGCATCACCTCGTTGAGAGTAAGTAGATCCATTAGTCTTTATTTTTTCAAGAACAGAGCAAATTGCATCATACATGCTTAGAATGTTGCAAATGGAATGAAAATGTGATCCCCAACGAGTATCACCAGCTCGTTTTAAAGTTCCAATTTGATTGAGACCCTTTTCAGTTTCAAGTTCATCACTCAAGATATCTTGAGACTTTTGTTGCAAAACCTGACAAAGTATGTTAGTAATCCCCATGAATTCCTTCACTAGATGCAAGATGAAAATAAATTCAAAGGATGTCATCATATTCAAAGCTGAGTTGGCATCACCTCGTTGAGAGTAAGTATATCCATTAGTCTTTACTTTTTCAAGAACAAAGCAAATTGCATCATACATGCTTAGAAGGCTGCAAATGGAATGAAAATGTGATCCCTAACGAGTATCACCAGCTTGTTTTAAAGTTCCAATTTGATTGAGACACTTTTCAGTTTCAAGTTCATCAATAGCAAGCAAATAGGCAATTTTTTATGCTTGGGCAGCTTGCAATTCATCATGACGTTTACATGAAGAGGTAACAATATTGACAATAAAAGTCAAATTGGAAAAGAATTCATGAATTAGATGTACTTCTCTAGCTGCAACAACTAATGCCAGTTGTAACCGGTGAGCAAAATAATGTACATAATAGGCACAAGGACAATCCTTAATAAACAATACTTATAGCCCTTTCCATTCACCACGCATGTTGCTTGCTCCATTATATCCTTGACCTCACAAGTTCTGAATATCAAGACAATACCGAGAGAGAATATTTGAAATCTCACTCTTTAGTGTTGCTGAAGTTGTGTCTTTAACATGAGCTGGATCAAAGAAATGCTCTTTTATAGAACCATCTTGATTAACAAATCTCAAAATAATAGCCATTTGCTCTCTTTTAGACTCATCTCGAGCCTCATCAATAATAATATAAAATTTGAAATCACCAATATCTTCTCAAATCTTATTGCAAACTTTATTTGCTAGAACATGTAGAATCTCCTTTTGGATCTCATGTGAAGTGTATTTAGCCACAGTAAGAGCATTTTCCAAAATAACATTTGCAATATTTTCATTGTATGATGATAAAAGTTGTGTCAACTCAAGGAAGTTACCGTGATTTCTAGAGCTTGAAGTCTCATCATGACCTCTAAATGCACACCCTTGAAATGCAAGCCAACGAACCGCAATAGAAGTTTTGAGTCTTAGTCTATTGTTCTGAATTTGATCAGACCGTTGTGCAAGTAAGACTTTATCAATGTGGCTAGGTTGATTCATTAAATCTGCGCAAGCTTTCACGATATTATTATATGGTGAGCACGAATCTGTCCCGATATGGTTCAGAAAAGTACAATTTGTTTCATCATTGACCTTTTTCCATCTCTTATAAAAACATCCCATCCAGCTCGCCCAAATGATTTCATTGTAAAAACATAACATGGCAAATAATATGCGACATCTTTGGTAGGAGAGTACTCTAACCAAGAAGGAAATTGAGAGAACCAAGAAGCTTGAAAACGTCGTTGTTGCTTCTTACATAGAGCATACTTAAAGTTAGAGCTAGAAGCACGAGGTTGATACAGACTAGAAGTTGGATAAGCATGTCGAATCTCATCTCGTTGATTTACTAAATAGTCTCACATTTGGGAACGTAATCCTGGATCATGTTCTAAACCATCTACTTTGACACTAGTAGATATGGGACGAATAGAGGAATCAAGATTTCTCCCATATTCAATCTCATAAGGTTCAGAGGGATGCACCAGAATTGTTTGTGTGCTAGCTCCGGATTGAACACGTTGTTTTCTAAAAAATGAATCGAGACATTGTTGCTTTCTCTTGCCCATGAATTCTTTGATTTTCAAATTTGATATAAAATTGTAATACACCAAACCAAAACCAGCTTAGGATTTATACATTTGCAAGTTGCAAGTAAGGTAAAGTGTAAATTTTGAAAGAGACAAAATATCGAATAGATGGTGTGCAACTTGAAAGAAATTATATACCCATCATGTTTATAACAACCTACTGACTACTATTAATATCATGATTTTACATCCAACTATCCAAGTTACTGAACAACAATTACAAATTAGCATTAGAACAGAACAACAAACATCCATCAAAATCCTACAAATTGGAACCCAAAACAGCAGCAAAACCAACAAAAAACCGAGAAAAAAGAGAGAACAAGAACAAGAAAAGTAGATGATGATGATGAATACGAGTATGCAGGAATGAGAGAGAGATTACTTTCCTGTGTTGGCGGTGATGAGAGCGTGCTGGTGCCGCGACGACGATGGTGGTGAGGTCTGCCTCTAGAGAGGGTGTGACAGTGATTAATTGAATGACTAATGAGGGTCGGCAGGTGGTGGAGACTAAAGAGTGAGATTGGGTATGTGTTTGTGATGGGAGAACGATGGTGGTGTGGTCGGGTAAGTGATGGAGCGTGAGCGATTAGGTCTGTGAGTGTTGTTTTGTTTTGTTTTGTTTGTTGTTTTATCTTGGGACTGAATGAAGAAGAGGAGAAGAGAAGCGGATGGCTGAGTTAGTTGTTAGTTGAGAAAGATGAGGGCTTTTTGGAAAAAAAAAAGAAGGATTTTGAATTTTTTTTAATAATATATATACTAAAAAAAATTAAAAGTTTAGGGGGCTGTGTCTCTTCATGGCTCCGCCATTGTGTTTGACTCTTTCAAATTGTTCTTAGATTTAGCTGACGTGAAAATTTATTTATTAATAGAAATACATAAAAAATTGTTCATCTTTCATTACACTAGATAAACGTGAATGCGACATAACCCAACAAAAGAATATAAATTAAAAGAATATCTACCTCATCCTTTTTTCCCTCATCTCCCAAATTAAAATAATGATTTTACGTTTATTTTTTTTGTTATGCCACGTCACTATGTATCTGGTGTGAGGAGAGTGATGAAAAAAATTTCATATCATTTCTTTTAATAAATAAATTTTCACGTCAGCTAAATCTAAGGTTAATTTTTAGAAGAGCCAAATAAGTTTTAAGACAATTTTGAAAATAAGGTGTGATCTATTAAAATTAGAAAACGTGGGGTTCTATTTGAGTCAATTACAAATGTGAGGTATTTTTTCGGACATTTGGTACAAACGTGGGGTGATTTTATGACATTTTCCTATTTTTTATCAAAAAAATAAATCTCACCAAAATAAATCAGATTTGTGTGAGAATTCTGTAAATATTTTATCTAAAATATTAAAAATACAAATATAACCTTAATTATATTTGGAAGTAAACTAAAATAAATTGAGAAGTAAATAAGACATATATATTGGCGGGTAATTTTAACCTAATCGTATAACCCATCAGTTATACATACACATAAGGATGATCCAAATCTCCCACCTCTATGTTTTTTTTTTGAAGTAATTTGTTGCACATTTTAAATCTTACGCAAATTTTTTATTTGTTACACAGAAGTAGTAAAATTGGAAACCTGATTGTTACAAAATGTCAAAGGTTATTAAACAAAGAAAATTAATGTTTAATCAACACTAATATTAATGATGGTTTGATTTGTTAAGAGGACTTTATGTTACGAGAACTGAGTGTTTCAAGTATAGCTATTACATTATAATTTTAACACATTTTTTAAGCGGAGAAGTATTGGTAGTAACCTCAGTTGGAGATTATTTTTAATTATTTTGATAATCAAACAAAAATAATCACAGTGTATATATTTGGTGTAGTAGAGTTTGACAGTGTGACACATTTTAATTTGGGACATTTTAGTCAAACGGTGATATATGAATTCATTTTCATTACATTTAAAGATGTTCCAAACAACTGAAATGAAATAAAATCCATTTTTCTGTTGAACATTCAAGTATAAGAATTTATTGTGAAAAAAATTCATGTCAACTAACTAAGTTGAAATGAATTCTTTTCTGATGAGAATTTTATTCCAAGTAGGGTGTAAAAGAAAAAATGGGCACAACCCAAAAAGGAAAGACGTATAATATGTTTTTTTTGTTTTTTTTTTAAATCGACAAATAAAATAAGTTGATTAAAAATAAATAAATTCTGGTTTAAAAAAATACTCTGATAATAATAAAGTGTAAACTGCATAAAAACAGATTATAGGGAAAATTCCAACCACTTTTAGAAATATTTGATCCATCCTTATGTCAACCTTATCAAGAGCTAAATAAATTCTCTACAGCTCTTATAGGATGTGGTTCAAAATTCAAATGGGATTGGGATCCTCTCAATTTTCTTTGATCTAATTTTGACTATTAATTATATCCAATTGAAGCTAACAAAGACTCTGTTTCCTTTTCAAAACTACTTAGACTTTATTTCTCTTTTTAAACAAATAATTAGGCCTTGTTTTCCATTTTAAAACTAATTAGCTTACAAGAGGATCCTAACCATTGAATGTAATTAATGGTCAAGATTATATCAAATTTACCGAAAAATGAGAGAAGCCCAATCCGTTCAAATGCTCTAGCAGTCTGTTCAAATTTACAAGAGGATCCGAACCATTGAATGTAATTAATTAGCAAATGAGAATGAGATTGAAAAATGAGAATGAAATTGAGTGGGAAACGGATTGATTAATGACCATAGATGCGGTTGGTATTTTCAAATTAGGAATGAGAATAAAGAGAAAAAAACTTAAACCTTTGTTTGATATAAAATCTATGGAATGAGATTAATGGTATATAATTCCTACTATACCCTTATGTGCATCACTTAATTGGTATTTAAAAAGAAAAATAAATAAAATTACTTTTATGTAGTTTCCTTTTATTAACTAAAAAAATCTAATATAAAATGAAAAAAAATTCATAATAAACCGTATAAACGTGCCTCATGATTTAAGATCATTCTATTTTTTCTTTTTCCATAAGCAGATCATTTTATTCTAAAAAAATAAAGAATCATTTTATTTGTAAGAAAAATGTTAAAATAATATAAGGATTTTATAATTTAGAAAAATGGAATTAGAATTAAATTATTTTTATTATAAGTTAATTTTATAGGTTATTCACACTTATGGTTGGTGTAAATGGTTTGACACTCTCACTCTTAAGTAAAAAATCGTAAATTCAATCCTTTAATAATATATAAAAAAAAAATCTTATCACATTCGTTAGTAAAAGTATTAATATTAAAAAATTAATATTTTTACCATTATCCATTTATTATTAAAGGATTGCTTATCAAACTATTTTCTCCTCTGAAAATCAAATAACGCCAAAAACATTGTTAATGCACACATGCTGCTAAGAGTCAAGAGCTTAAATCCATTGTTTTTTCGGGAAAAAAAAATCCATAAAGAAAAAAAAGGAGAGATAAATCCATATACTGACGCTCAAAGATAAATGATAAAATGTGAAACTATGGATTACCTTTACATATTAGTAGAGTTGTAATTATCTATAAATAAATGGTTAGTTATGTTAGCCCCCTAGTCCAAAAACTCTTCACAAATTTTAATTCCGTTGGCATTCTCCGTCCCTAAAAATGCTAACCAAACACGTACATAACCTGGATTAAAAAAATATGGTCATTCTCTCTCGATTCCATTGCGAGTTACCAAACAAGCCCTAAAATATTAGATTTAGAAGCAGTCAATTATTTGCTAATTAGCTTTTGCACAATTTAAGAATTTAGCATTTCTCAACGTCAACAAAATTCTGTTTCCGATCAAGAAAATTGGATGGAAGTGAGGACAGTGCGTGTCATTTTTTTAGTTATTAGTGAATTTTTGAGAATAATTATACTGATTACTTTATCTTCTTTTTTAATATATATATATGAAAATTAAAGCAAAAATATTATCGTTACATTTCAAATACCTATTAAAAAAAAAATCAAGACAAGCCATGCCTCTTATGATTTACTAGTCTAAAACTCGCGCGTTACGTGAATTATATTATAAAAAATTATTCGTACGATATATATTAAATAATATTCATTAATTCCGCATAATATGTAGTACAATAATATTTTACATAATACATAATTATTTTGACAATTAAACACTAATGAATTGAAACTAAAATAAATAGAAATGCAACCAACATTGACTTGCATAAATATCACTATCAATACTTATAGACAAAATCATGCAACCTTTCAAATTCTTTAACATTCTCTCTTTCAAATGTCATAATAAATTGTATTAAATTAAATAGATTAATTATAAAAATTAAATTAATTTAATAGTGGAAGTGAAAAGTTCTAAAGTTATAAATCATAAATTGCATTAAAATTAATAAATAAATATAAATTTAATTGAGTACACAAAAAAAAATTATGTTATCTAATACATTAAATGAATGAAAAATAATAGCATAAAAATATTAAATAAATAGAATTAAAAATCATTATATGCCACACGTCAACATATTCATAATTTAAAAATGACAAATGATATAATTGTAAGAATTCATGGATGCTAGGTGGCTTCCTTTTAAATCTCCATACTAATTTTCACCATATAACTTTTATATTTATATAGATAGATATTTGATGTTAATATTGGTAGCCTTACATTAATGATAAAATTATGCCATATTTATTTATGGACAGTGATTCGCTGTCTCTTGGAGTCAGCTGACTCCAAGAGAGACAGCCAATCAGAGCATTGCGTGCATTGTTGACGGCCAGTCTCACGCGCCTTCCATACCAAAATGGGCCAGCCACGAAGTGAGCCCATGACCAAACAAAAAATAGGTTCAATCTAAGAAAGATGTTAACTAAATTAACCCTGTTGTTTATTATTTTTTATTTGTTAGTATTATAAATATTTTTCTAAATTATTGTCGTAGGAAAAAAGAAATTTAGATTTTTGAAGGTTTTTACCATACTGCCCATAGTTAGTTTTTCGAGTGTAACTCATCTCAGTAAAAGGATAAAAAAATCTATAGACAGTGAAAATCCGGTTCTCTTCTCCCTTCCTTCTTCCTTCAGTGATAAAATACAAATGTACCTAACAACTCAACTATTAATAAATCATAACCGTGTAATTTCACTAGGGAACTATTACACCAAAACAACAATGCTAGTTAATCTTGTGTGTATCTTCACTAATTACTTTGCATGAGGTTGAACCCCGCCTCAAACACAGGAACAATTCAACTTCTCAGCTTTATCGACACATTGCCCATGAAATTCTTCCTCCTTCAATAATTCAACCACCAAGCCTGCATGTACACAAATTTGAAGTTTAAATACAACATTTGCTATAATATTGATTACCATCATTTTTTTTCGATTGATTTTTTTTTTAAATCAGACAAAAAAATTAGTTGGAAGCCAACCAAGTAGGTGAATTTTAATTAATTCAAAATAGGAAACTAAATTAACATGCACCAGTCATTACACTATTTTAATCACTTTGAAATTCTAGTTCTTTACTCTTTCACTCAAATTCTGCCTGACTCTCTACAAGTACAAAACCAACCTAAAATTAAGGGGTAGCAAAACAAATAAAGTAATTTAATTGAACAAAAAGGACCAATGACTTCACCTGTCTGGGTTACCTTAAGGTTTCCTACAATAAGTACATGAAAAGATCTTGAAAATCAAGCATAAAATCAGAAAAAAAAAATCAAGTTAAAGAAGTCCAACAAATTATACCTAGTACGATCTACATTAAGCGAATTCTTGACCATAAAGTTATAGGAATGAGATGTCCTAGTATGGACTGAGACGCAACAACAATATTCAAGGAGGCATCCATAAGGAAATTTGATTAGGGATTAACTAATTATTTATGGGTTTCCATTAAAGAAATTTAAGATTTTACTGTAAAACTTCATAGCTTTATCTAGAGTAATTTCATGGATTGAAAATTACACCAAAATATATATGACAATATATTTAGTGTATATCGTGATTATTTATAAAACATATGGTATGAGGTAAAGTGATGATGTATACTCAACCTCAATTATATTAATAAAATTTGATACTGATTTGTGTTTTTAGTGAAGAGAGAATATTACTGAATAAGCACGTAGCTTTATCTAAAGTACTTTCATGAGCTAAAAAGTACACCTAAACATACATGACAGTACATTTAGTGCATATCGTGATTAAAATATATGTTATGTCCTGCTACTTAACAATACCCTTTTCTCCATTCTAATCTTATTTTCACAACAACCCAAGAAATTCTTAGCTATGCATTTATCTCACTTTCATTTCTTAGCCGTTATTCATTTTAAAAGGTTGTGTAATTTTTTTCTACAAATACAACATAATGACATTCAAACAAGAGTTGAATCAATTCATACTAACTCTCGTTTAGGGAAGTGCAGCATGAAAAATTGATCCTTAAGCCTTTAGTTTTTTAGGAATATTTAGCCAAGGGATAGAACACATAGTTCTTTCGCTATTTAGAAATGTACAACACAAGAATAAAGCATCATTAAAAATATATCTAATTAGCTGACCTTAAAACCAATCAAACACTCTCCACCCACAAACTTCATCAAACATGGTCACGTATGATAACAAATAGATAATCTGGCAATGTAAATTGACTAGAAATTGCACAATGCAATGGGTATTGGGAAGAGAAAATGGTAATCATGGGTGCTTCTAAACAGAAACTTAGATCCTACAAAACTTGACGAGAAATAAAATTCCTACAAAAAACGCTTACATCACCTCCACAAAATTGTACAAAGATCGACATAAAATTACTTGAATATAGATTCACCAACTAACACCTTATTTTATGGAAGACCAAGAGGAGAGGATCCCATACTTCGATAAGTTCAACCTACTGAATAGAAAATCAGAAAAGTAAATCAAGGAGGACGAGCACTGTATACCTTGGACCACAGATGCTGCACCTGAAAAAGGAAAGGAGAAGCGACTGAATGAGAAAGACCTAGCAGAGCAGTTCCTCTTCTTCTTCTCATCTCCCAGTAATCGACTCCTCTCTGAAATCATTCCAAACACAGACCGGTCTGTCCAATGGACATCTGACATCATCCAACACTCCCCCACCACAACTTACCCTCATGCGCTGCATGTTCGGCGAGTACCAAATTTTCACAGGAAACCCAGTCAATGTCTAGCACATGGTCAAAACCCATTTCAACAATTACCAAAATAGAGAGAGGGACAATATAGTTTTATAACGCAAAGTAAAAAACGAAGGAGTTGGCGTCTCAGTTCTCAGCAGAAAAGCAATGGTAGAAGATGAAGAGAAGGGGGCGACTGGAAGTGAAGTTCCTGACCAATCTAAGGGTACGAAGGTCTTTTACCGTTATTGTTTATTATTCATAATTAGTTTTGTTGGGATAAAATATTTTCGGAGAAAACTTGAGAAAATATAATGAAATAGTGTCTCTCGTAATTTCTCACTCAATGAACTGGTTTCATGTAGACGCAATCAAATAAGATTCCTCCCAAGTGAGAAACATTTTCCTTATTTATAAACTTTGTGTTTTTTTTAATTAGTTATTACTCATTCTATCTTCTAAAAAAATAACTCTCAATTTACTTTCACTATATAGTGGTAATGATTGATTACTATTTTTATGCGTTTTTAAGTAATTGTTTTCTATCGTTTTAATAACTATGCTTAATCAATATTAATTTTAATTTACCTATACATTAGAAAATGATGAAATAATATTTTTTAAAAAGAAGAAAAAGTAACGAGCAAGTCATTTTTTATTTATTTTTTTCTAGGGGGAGGGAGTACTTTCTTTTTGTCTGATGTGCATGCACCAGTTACTTGTTTTTTTCCCCCTCTCAGTCACCAGAATTTCCATGGTAGTACTGACCAACAAATTTATCTTCTTTGTCAATGAAGTGAAGATCGATCGGTGACTTGGTGATTGGGTTTTCTATCAGGTGAGTTTTTGTCATCTGGGTCTCTTTCTTGGAAGTTGTTTCCTTTTTTGTAACTTCCATATTAATACTCATCTCTATTTAGTAATTCAAAGAACAATACTTGTCTTCAAGAGTGAGCTTCTTCATGGTATTCTAGGTATCATCTTTTTAATGTTTAATTTGGGCCTTTTGATTTGAATAAGGAATCTGATACCATTTAGTTTCTTCCATTCCCTTTATATTCTACTTTACATGAAGAAAAACAAGTTAAATTGAAATTTGGGCATGTTTTAAAGATTAGTGTTTGCAAAAAAATACATTTTATACATATGTATACATGGGTTTACTAGTCGTTTAATTCAATTTTCTGTTGTTGAAAGTTGAAACTTCGAATAAAGTTATCATCTTTGATCTCTTATTTTAAGTTCTGTGGATCGAATTTGTTCAAATTCTTCACGAAAAGCTATCAGCAAATTTATTTTGGAGATGCAAAGATAACTGTGCTAGTCATTGGAAATGGATGCTGCAGCTAGACTTGTTTCTTTTAATCTCTTGCTTACCTTTTCCTTTGTATTGTTTTCAGATGGGTACAGTAGGAATGTTACTTCAAGGCCAGCTGTTGTTAATGTCGGAGCTATTTTCGCATTCAACTCTTCCATTGGAAGAGTTGCTAAGATTGCCATTGAGGAAGCCATCAAAGACGTAAATGCGGATCCTAATATTTTGAGTGGCACTAAGCTTGTTGTCACGATGGAGAACTCAGATCGCAGTGGGTTTCTAGGCATTGCTGGAGGTAAACTATTATCCATTTTTTACCATTTTCGTCGATGATGGGTTTAGTACTTTGTGTTCAACTACCTGATTCATGGTTTTCATCACAGCCTTGCAATTCATGGGGACTGATACTGTTGCCATTTTAGGCCCACAGTCTTCTGCAATTTCTCGTATAGTATGCTTTGCTGCAAACGAACTCCAAGTACCTTTATTGTCATTCGCAGCAACAGATCCCACCCTCAACTCTCTTCAGTTTCCTTTTTTTGTTAGGACAACACAGAGTGATCTGTACCAAATGGCTGCACTAGCAGAGATAATTTATTATTATGAGTGGAGGCAGGTAATTGCCATTTTCGTTGATGATGATTATGGACGAAATGCGGTGTCAGCTCTGGGCGATAAACTAGCTGCAAGGCGCTGTAAAATATCTTACAAGGCAGGGATTAGACCAGATTCTGAGGTTAGTCACGATGACATTATGTATCTTCTTGTTAAGGTTGCATTAATGGAATCTCGAGTAGTCATTCTTCATGTATATCCTAAGTTGGGCTTGAAGTTATTTTCCGTCGCAAAGGATCTTGGAATGATGGGTAATGGATATGTATGGATAGCTACAGATTGGCTTTCGACCATTTTAGATTCTACTTCTCTCCCATCTGAGACTTTAGATACAGTACAAGGAGTTCTTTCTTTGCGTCAGCACACACCGAATTCAAAGAGGAAAAAAGCTTTTGCTTCTAGGTGGAAGAAGTTGACGGGTGCTTCTTTGGGTCTGAATTCTTATGGGCTCTATGCTTATGATTCTGTTTGGCTGGTTGCTCATGCTATCGATTTATTCTTTAATCAAGGCGGTGTCATCTCATTTTCTAATGATTCTAGGTTGCTCGCTTCTGAAGGTAATCTTCACTTAGATGCTTTGAGCATTTTTGACGGTGGACAACTTCTGCTGAATAATGTACTGCAGAGTAATTTTGTGGGGTTGACGGGTCCGATCAAGTTCAATTCAGACAAATCTCTTATTCTTCCAGCATATGATATCATCAATGTGATTGGATCTGGTTTTAGACAGATTGGTTACTGGTCTAATTATTCTGGTTTATCAGTTGTGCCTCCTGAGACATTGTACAGTAGCCCATCGAATCATTCAATTGCAAACCAAAGACTGCGTTTTGCTATTTGGCCTGGTGAGACAATGACCAAGCCTCGTGGATGGGTCTTTCCGAACTATGGGAAGCAATTGAGGATTGGTGTGCCGATTCGTGCCAGTTTCCGGGAATTTGTCTCAAGAGTACAAGGGACTGATGAGTTCAAGGGTTTTTGTATAGATGTTTTTACAGCTGCCTTGAATTTGTTACCATATCCTGTTGCATATCAGTTTATTCCTTTTGGAGATGGTAAAAAAAATCCAAGCTACACAGAGCTTGTGAATTCAATCTCTAATGGTGTAAGTGCTAGACTGTAAAGTTGTTGCTTGAAGTTCCAGTTCTTTATCTATTTTCCACCTTCTGAGTCTCTTATATTCCTGTGGCAGTTACTTGATGCTGCTATTGGTGACATTGCCATCGTAAAAAACCGAACAAGAATTGTTGATTTTACACAACCATATGCTGCATCTGGCTTGGTTATTGTGGCTCCATTAAGGAGGTTGAATTCTGGAGCTTGGGCCTTTCTGCAGCCATTTAGTGCACGTATGTGGATTGTCACAAGTTGTTTCTTCATTATTATTGGTATAGTCGTCTGGATTCTGGAACATAGGATAAACGACGAGTTCAGAGGGCCACCTAGAAGACAGGTTATAACGGTTTTATGGTGAGTTCTTCAATTAAAATCTATTTTCTTAATTGTTTGCTAATCTATTTAGAGTAAATTTATGAACTTGCTTTGTTGGAATGCTGTGCACCGATCATTTAATGTGGCAGACTATTGAAGTTAATTACGTGACGTCCAATTAAGACAGTAGAACTTCTGGCAAGTTTACTGATAGGAATTAGTGTCTGATGTATCTTTTGATGTTTTAACTCTGCAGGTTCAGCCTCTCAACTCTGTTTTTCGCACATAGTAAGTGGAAGCCATATATTCTTGGCAAGACAGTATACTTCTTTTGTCGCATTGATCATTAATGACTTGGACTGAGTTGGTTTCCATGCTCCTTTTTCAGGAGAAAACACAGTGAGCACGCTTGCTCGAATTGTGCTACTTATATGGCTATCTGTGGTTTTAATAATCAACTCAAGCTATACTGCAAGTCTAACATCAATCCTCACAGTTAAGCAGCTATCTTCTCCTATTAAAGGCCTTGAAACATTGATGAAAAACGACAAGCCTATAGGATACCAAACAGGATCCTTCGCTGAACATTATTTGATCGAGGAACTTGGATTTCCTAAATCCAGGCTAGTTGAACTTGGATCACCTAAAGCATATGCAGAAGCACTTCAAAAAGGTCCGGACAACGGCGGTGTTGCTGCAGTGGTTGACGAACTTCCTTACGTGCAACTTTTCCTCTCAACGGAGTGCGATTTCAAGATTGTAGGTGAAGAATTTACTAAGAGCGGCTGGGGTTTTGTGAGTACCTTCTTACCTTTCTTGCCCTGTCACTTTCGTACATTATGAAAGTGAAAACTGAAGCGTTATTGCATTACAACTAGTGTTGATGTAAACATCTTGTGTCGTGTTTCATTGAATATGAAAGGTTCTTGCATTCCAAACAAAATCATCGGCGAGAAACAGATTTTCTTCTAAAACCTTAATTTACTCAATTTAAACCTCCTGTCGCTTGATTGGTCAGGTTTCATTCTTTCTTGCATTATGGAAGTGGAAACTGAAACATTACTGCAGTATACCTTATGCTGATATAAATATCTCGTGTGTTATTGAATTTAAATGAAATCTAGGTTCTTGCATCCCATTGGCAAATAAGAGATTTTGTGGTAAAACCTTAACCTACTCATTTTTAAATCCCCTATCGAGTAATTAGTCAGGTTTCAGGTTTCATTCGTTCTTCCTTCTCATCTGCATTCTTTGGTATACCAGGCATTTCCACGGGATTCACCTCTAGCTGTTGATATGTCAATCGCGATTCTAGCACTATCGGAGAATGGCGAGCTTCAGCGTATACATGACAAGTGGCTGATGAGCAGCGCGTGCAATTCAGACACTTCTCAGGTTGAATCGGACAGACTTGAGCTCAAAAGCTTTTGGGGTCTTTATCTCATTTGCGCGGTTGCTTTCTTGGTTTCTCTTCTTATATACTTTATACGGATCATGCGCCTATCATATCGAGCAACTCCAATGGAATCTGATTCTCCTGCTCGAGGCAGCTCACGTTCCAGGTGTCTTGAGAGAGTGCTAACCTTAATGGACAAGAAGAAACTCGAATCAAGCAGTGGGAATAAGAAGAGGAAGGTGGCAAAATCATTGTCCGAGAACCATGTGGACTTTGTATCTTGGAGAGAATAAATACATACATAGAAGAATGATAATTCAATAAGCATTTCTCTCTATGTCTATATCTATATATAAAAGTGTAAACTTTTTTTTAACTTTTTTGCCCTTAATGATTTTATTAAAACACTGCTATGCCCCCATGTTGGCGTAATTAGATTAGTGCTTTTCGAGTCCTAATCATATTAATTAATCTTTGTACCCCATTCCAATTAGTCTACGCTAATCCTGTAACCTTTGATATATTGTTTTTTAAAAAAAAATCCAGGATCTTTCTTATGTGAAAAAATATTTGTGTGAACTAATTTATTTTCTACTTTCATTCTCTATTTTTTACAATTTTTTTATCAGTTAGTGGATAAAATTTCCTATATAACTTGCATACCTTAAAAAAAAAAAAAATAGGTCCAATAATAATTTAATCTACATAAAAAATAAATTATTAGTTTAAATCGCTAACTTATTAAACAAACAAGCAAGTCCTCTATCTGATAAAACTTAAAATGTAACCGTAAAAATAAATGTAGGTTATATTAAACAATAAAAAATTAAAGTGTAGGTTAATTTTAAAATGAAGGCACACAATTCAGATGACTTGAAATCGTGTTAGAAAATCACTTTAGAAAACTTTCATGCCTTTAATTACGTAACTTTAAAAATAATTTTTTATGTAATCATAATTTATTATGTTGTAAATTGATAGTAATAATTCATTTCAAATTTAGGTTAATTATTTTTAATAAACTAAAAAGCTTAAAGATTATTTCATTTTAATTGAAGCAAAATTACAACACAACACAACAATAGCTAAGCACAGTCTTACTTGCTAGTACATTTCTCAGGTTTATACTCATTCTTATTCTTTCATTTAATTCACATTGATTAATTAATTCACCATATGTTTGTGCATCAATTAAAATGGACCAAATTCCATGACTTAATAGTACACAACGATTCTCTTCTAGTCATTATATCCAACAAGTTGGACGCATTAGAAGAAGTGGAGCTGATTTCCTTACTCAAGGAATTTAAACAAGTCATCGAATGGACTATCGCCAACATCAAGGGCTTGTCGCTAGCTCTGTGCACTCACCATAATCATCTTGAGGATGCAAGCAAGATCGTCCGACAACCTCAACGCAGATTGAACCCTCCTATGATGGAGGTGGTGAAAAGGAAGTCTTAAAGTTGCTTGATGTAGGCGTCATTTACCCCATTTCAGAGAGCCCTTGGGTTACGTGCCAAAGAAAATTGGCATTACTATCACGACTGGGCAAGACGGAGAATCGATTCCCATAAGGATCCAAAATGGATGGAGAGTTTGTATTGACTATCGACGTTTGAACGCGGCCACGAGGAAAGATCATTTCCCTCTTCCTTTTATTGATCAAATGCTAGAGCGCCTCACGGGCAAGACGCATTATTGTTGTTTGGATGGCTATTCCGACTTTCATCAAATCCCAGTTGCCCTAGAGGACTAGGAAAAGACCACCTTCACCTACCCCTTTGGTACTTTTACCTATAGACGGATGCCTTTTGGTCTATGCAATCCCTTATCACTTTTGAATGATGCATGGTGAGTATTTTTTCCAAATTTGTGGAGGATTGCATCGAGGTGTTCATGGATGAATTCACTGTCTATGACAATTCTTTTCCCGAGTGCCTCTCCAATCTAAAAAAAATCTTGTAGAGATGAGTTGAGACCAACCTCGTGTTGAATTTTGAAAAATGTCACTTCATGGTAGATCGAGGTCTCATCCTAGGCCACATCATATCTATCAAGGGCATCGAAGTAGACAAGGCCAAGATCGAGGTGATTGAATCCTTACCCTATCCTACCAGTGTTCGAGACGTGTGTTCTTTCCTTGGGCATGCCGATTTCTACAAGCGGTTTATTAAGGATTTTTCCAAAATCACCCAACCCATGTGCCATTTACTCCAAAAGGATGTAGATTTTATCTTTGACGACGACTGCAAGGCCTCGTTCAACATTCTTAAGGCCAAGCTTATCTTTGCCCCTATTATTCGAGCCCCCGACTGGTCTTGAGATTATGTGCGATGCAAGTAATCAAGCACTTGGAGATGTCTTGGGGCAGAAGAAAGACAAGGAGACTTATGTCATTTATTATGCATCTAAGTTGTTGGATCCTGCCCAGCAGAACTACACTACCACAGACAAAAAACTTCTGGTAGTTGTCTATGCCCTAGATAAATTTCGCCAGTACCTCTTGGGCACGCATGTTATTGTCTATTCCGATCATTCCGCCTTCAGGTGTCTATTGACAAAGGCCGATGCCAAGCCCCTCCTCATTCGTTGGATCCTTCTTCTTCAAGAGTTTAACCTTCATATTAAGGATAAGAAGGGGACGGAAAATCGGGTAGTGGACCACTTGAGCAGGTTGGCAGCCCAAGAGGACGATTCTTTAATTCCCGTCCGTGATAACTTTCATGATGAGAACCTGTGTCTTGCCCAAGCTGTCCAATTCCCATGGTTCTCTGACATCGCCAACTTCTATGCTACTGGCTCTTACCCCGCCGATGCCTCAACATCTGAATGCAACAAGATTAGGAAACAATCCAAGTACTACATCTGGGACAACCATTACCTGTGGAAACACTGTTCAGACCAGATCATCCGACGTTGCGTGACAATGGATGAGGTGCCCACGATCCTTAAATTCTACCACTCAGCAACTGAAGGAGGCCATTTTGCATCTAAAAAGATCATTTTGAAAGTCTTGGAAGCAGGTCTTTACTGGCCATCCATTTTCAAAGACAACTACATGTTTTGCACGTCTTGCCCTCGATGCCAAGTAACAGGCAATATCAGAGCCAGGAACCAGATGCCCTTGACGAATATATTTTCTTGCGAAATTTTTGTTATTTGGGGCATTGACTTCATGGGTCCTTTTCCAAACTCTTTCGGAAATACTTACATAATCCTTGTTGTCGACTATGTCTCTAAATGGATTGAGGCCAAGGCCACTAAAATAGATGACTCCAAAGTGGTGGTAAACTTCCTGTGCACTAATATTTTCAACAGGTTTGGGACACATCGTGCCCTAACTAGTGATAGAGGCCTTCTGATTTGGAAAATCTCCACGACCTTTTTTATCAAGGCCTCGACGAAGTAGGGTTCGTCTTGCCCCAGATACCTGTTATGCCGGATCCACCACCTCGAGGGCAAGTTGCCCTGGTTAACCAAACCATCGAAGGTCTCAATGCTGCTCCTGAGCAACCCAGCAGTTGTATCGTCTGGCCCGATGTCCCCTTCAACTGGACGCTCAAGTCCGCCGTTATGCATCATCTTCCCATTTTCCGTGGAGTTGTCAAAGAAAATCCACATCGACACCTTCAAGAACTGCACTCTATAGGCTTTCTGACGATCCGCTCATCGAAATGACTTCAAATTTGGACTAGAGCTAGCTAACATCTTGGGCTTTCCATTCGTCTCTTGATCTCCCTATTTGGACGTCTCTTTCGTCAAAAGATCCATTCCGTTCTGCTCAAATCTGATTATGCTAAGAATTTGACTCTAAATGGCTTCTTCTTGCTCAATTCCTCTACAGATCAGTTCTCTGCAATTGTCATGGAATTCAACTGAAATCAATAGAATTACCATTCATAAATGCATAAGAATAAGTGATAAAACCACTACAATTTAGGTTCAATCAATAATGCTGTTGCTTGCGGTGTTATGGACAATTTGGATTAAGCGAAATAAAGTGATCTTTCAGCAAGAGGTCTTTAGCGCGTTCCGTACCTTAAATCTGATTTATTCTTATTGGCAAAATTGGCTGAAAAGTAGAGATCATTTGTTCCCATACGGATTTAGATCCTCTAATTTTTCCTGGAACATATATATTTTAATTATAATTAAGATGACAAATTAAACCAACAACAAACAAACAAATTTAAACAACAACAACATTAAGCGGCACATGACCAGTCAACATTAAGCGGCACATGACCAGTCATTAATGAGTTGACCACTTGTTGAATTTTATTGACTGGTCAACTCATTAATGACTTGAATTTTTAGTCTCATCCGTCCAATTTTATTGAATGGCTCAGATTTCTCTAACATGACTGATCATGTTTCAGAAAAAATTAGAGGAGCCTGATCCAAATTAGAGGATCTAAATCCCTAGGGTATAATATGCATGCTTAATCTGTGACATCTATATATATAAGCTTATACAAAAGTGCATATATACGTCAAGATAAACATGCCTAGCCTATATATACTGTGTTTGTGTCTATTGTTCTATTCTCTTTTCAATTAAATAAAGTCCAGTATAATTTTTATATATACTCCTTCTGTTTTTTTAGATGTCCAGTTTTTACCATTTTTTTTTAGTTGTCCATTTTATATTTCCATTAGTCGGTAGTTTTTAATTTTTTTTTTATCTTTTTCATAAATTACAAAATTCAACCTAATAAATTCAAAAATATGTTAATTTTAGATTGGTCAATTTAAAACAGAGTAATCATTGAAAGTGTATTTGTAATCGAAATCAATGATTACTTTAGTACGTGTATTATGGTTAAATGGGAAATTAAAAGAAAACAGAGAGAGTAGTTGTCTATTTAATTATAATCACATAGATTAAGTAATCATTAATAATTTTGGTTACAAACACACTCCACTAATTATCTTACTTCAGCATATTAATTACTCCACATTAAATTAACCAATCCAAAATTAACATATTTTAAATTGATTGAGTTAAAGTTTATAACTTATAGGAAAAATCAAAAAATAAATTAAAAATACCAATCAACAACATTAAAAATAAAAATAGACATAAAAAATAAACAAAATGATCAAACTAGACAACTAAAAAATAAATAAAAAGAATATTCATTTTATATAAATTATAAAAGTGCCCCAATATTCTGAAAGTAACATTTTGAAACATCAGAGGAGATCGGAGATATGACTTTTAATTTAATTTAATTTAATTTTCAACAACCCAAGGTCCATATAACTCAATTATACATGCATCAATTATGCATGAATTTTATAAAAATTTTATATCAACATCAACGAGGGGAACTGTCACCGTTAGTAAATAAATAAATACCCTCTCCATTTGTCTTTAGTTGCCTCTTTTTGACCGAAAGAAATTTCCTTTTTACTTGACTCTTGATAATACTAAATGATACTTCAAGGGTATTATGGGTAGAACAACCCAAGTACGAGGGACCCACGCAAGACATCCCACTAGACCAAGCAGTCGCAGCAAGAGTCATCGGCTGTACCATGGTCAAACGGTTCCCATAACCTTGAAAGTCAAACGGCTACAATGACTATTCAGTAGTCACGCGACCCTTATGTGGTCCAACGGCTCCCTTACAACCTGACGCCCGCGAACTGGTCAAACGGTATATGGCCAGGTAAGTATATGGCATATTCTTTACCTTTGTGGGTCTAACGGTAACGATAAAAGCTGGCGGCACTTGATACACAGGCATAGAGAGCGAGGTCTATAAATACCCCTCTCTACCTCCATTGGGGTTGTTGTTGTCCATTTTGTGTGCATGCTAGCCATATAAGCCCAGCATACCGGTAGACCCACCCATCTGAGGTACATACTGACTTGATCGTTGGAGTGTCTACGCCGGAGACCTCCTCCGGCATTTTGCAGATACCCAGCGCACTGCCAGATCAGCATCAACAGAACTCCTGTACACATATAACCCTCTACTTAAATAAAGGATTATCATTTTGGTGCTTTCATTGAGAGCCTTAGTTTCTTGAGTGAGAAATCCTCTAGATCTATGGACTCCACAAGTTATCTCTTCTCCTTTTGAGCTAAAAAGTTGCGATGATGTCTGGTCAAGACTTGCCGTCATTTCCGCCTATCATTTCTACTGATAATCCCATCCTTTCTACTTAAAATCTTTCCACTTTCCCTTTTTCGGCCTCAATTGTGGTGACTCCATAGGGCCCTAGACTCCCTCCAGTCAACATATCTTTGAATTTCTTTGAAACTCAGGGATCTGGTTTATACACATCCGCTTCAGCTAGACCTAGTACGACTGGCGTTGTTTTACCCTCCATGGAGGATAGGTTCACCGCTCTCAACGAGAGGGTGGATTGATGCAAGCACGAGCACAAACCCTAATTTGCCGCAGACGCATGTGCACGCACCAGCCGTGCCATTGCCACCTCTTGGACCAATGACGCGTGCGAGAGGCAAGGAGATTCAAGCGAGGCTGTCTTCATTTCTGTTCAAGGAGCTGGAACGTGAAAGCATCATCGAAGAAGTTGTCTTGTGAGAGAAGGAGCCGAGACTAGTCACATTGTTGATTGCCGCGCCTTGCGATCAAGCAATGTCGACTCGGGCCATTTTGAGCATACGACATCTGATTGATGATATGATTGATTGATTTTATTCCTATGGATGTCTATGAGGTTGTGGTAAAGTTTCGTAGCATTTGGACTTGGGAATCGGAAGTTGGTG
>NBIL01150456.1:0-34982 GCA_002752925.1 Viola pubescens var. scabriuscula | reverse complement strand
TAAAACCACCTTGGCAAGCATGGAGTAGTATTCAATCTCAGACTTCCTCAGTGGTGGGCAATTGTTGGAGATGATAACCAGTTTCGCTGCAAAAGAAGAAAAATAAAACAGATAAATAACTAGGAGTACTGAGTTTGCTTTTTCTTTGCATATATAAATGAAGTTAAGAGAATTATCCATATACATAGAAAACCACTGTCTATTATATGTTCATGAGGAAAAGAGCTCCCACTTATGTAAATCTTTATCAGTACATTAATATATACCCTCCTGATAAACAAGTAGGGTGTTATGTTTACTGATCATCCTCATTGATCTCTAAAAAACACTGACAACGTCAAGGCAGGTGATGACAGATATGGCAGAAAAGAAAAGAGAAAAAACCCATTCAAACAAAAACGACATAATTTCACATTTAATGAATTAAGCGATCATCAATCAAAAGGGAAGAAAAAAGAAAAACCTTTAGAACTCCTGAGAGTGCGAAGCACAGTTTTGTAACCAAGAGTGAATTTCCCACTCTTCATCACCAAAGCAAGTCTGTTGTTAATGCTCTCATGAGTCTTCTTCTGCAATATCATAAACAACAAAAACAAATCAGACCCTCTCGTATTTTTGCAGCACAAAGAACATAAAAGTAAAGATGAAGGTGAAGGTGACATTACAGTTTTCTTGCCAGCAACCATCTTCGCTAGTTTGCTTAGCTCTCCTGAAAAGAAATGAACGATTATTATTTCTTAGATAAATGGAGAGAGAGAAGAAATGATTTGAAGATGAAGATGAGATCTTACCCTGGTTAGTCTGCTTTAGCTGAAGGCGCGCCGCAGCACTCGTCAAAGAGCTCAAATGTATGCTAGGGTTTTTGAGAGTAATCACCACTTAATAAAGAGGTGTCTGTGTTCTGTGGAAGAGAGGGAGAGAGCAGGCCCTGCCCATTGACTATGTTAGAGTAAGCCCTTAGGCCCATTGAACAAGATTTAGAGCTTTTTTCTTTAAAGACAGTCTCACCATGCAAGTTTAATTGAATTTTTTTAATTTGTTGGGCTTATACGAATTAAAAAAAAAACACCAAAATTAAGAAAAAAAATTAATTTATTCTACAATTTGTAGTTGCTGGTAGCATTGCAATGTGCTTATGTTTTGAGACTTCTCATTAATTTTATGAATGATTTTTAATTATAAAATGTTAGTAAGTTTTTATATTTTTTATTTCTAAAATCGGAATAGATTTGATGTAGGTTAAACGAGTGATTCATTGACTCTTGACTTAGACTTGATGTATGGGCGGTCTCTAACAATTTAACGATTTAACCGGGATGAACCACTGACTTGATGATCCAAAACTATCTAACCCGTTGTCTAGTTCGGTATTGGTAGAAAATAAAATTAATAAGGGATCAACGAGAGCAACTCGATTTTTTATTTTTGAATATTTTGATCAAACTTTTTATTTTTCAATTGCAAAAATGAGTGTTGGGCATGGTTTTTATACCATGTCATTTATAAAAAAATACAATGTAATGTAAGCATAGTTTTATGATGTATCCAAATAAGGTATAACTATTTCCTAACTAGTTTATTTAGCTCAATTATAAATGTAATGGTTATCCTAACATATAATATGAACGCACGAATGAATTTTACTATTTTTCCACATATTAATATTTGCTTTCCCTATCTAGTGATTTGAGACCTAATACATATGAAAATATTTTACATACCAATAAATCTTCATTCAAATATTTCATATTAATTGAACCAAATCTAAGTAGTCGGATAGATTTTAAGAATTCAAAATGACACTGTACTCAACCTAACTCATTACCAGGCTCAAAATGCGTTTTCGAACAGAAAAAATTCTACGAAACAAAGATACAAACACGCAAGCAAGGCAAGGGCCAACATCGAAATTTTTGTAAGCAACTCGACACATTAGCCAGCTCTGTACACATTGCAGAACTTCCGATCAAACCAATTCTCAAGGAATTCCACACAACAAACTAAATGGTAACAGAGCAAATAATTTGAAGAAAGTTGGATTTCAATAATTCAGAGAGTTGGAATACTTGTTCACTTTGTTCAACTGGGAAAAAAGGTTTGGCCACAGTTCCATTCATATAGAGAGCTCTCAATTTAAAGTTTCTAATGCTAAAAAACAGACCCTTAGCCCTTAACATCAAGCAGTCTTCAGAAAACCCAAATCCATCAACGGAGCCACATCCTCTGTAGGGCTGCAACACGTCCCTCCTACAAGCAACACCTGCAGACCTGCAAAGATGCAATCATGTGACACTATCATAGCACTATCTAACATACACTGGCCATCCTGTAAGATATTCCTACAAGAAGGCCAGGGAGGTAAATAATAGCCTAATCCCTACTGCTTGGTGTTCTTGTTCCGCTCCGCAAGTTTTGCTGCAACTTGTTCCTCTGACAATGGTAGATAGTAGATCCGAGGAGTTGCTTTGGTTTTCCGAAAGAGGTCATCCAGAGTAACAATTGGAGGATCATGTCTCTCCACAATAGGTGGTGCAGGAGGATGACCAAGTCGTTCCCTCACCACTGGTGCGTTAGCCAGCGGTGGTGGAGGGGGAAGTGGAGGTGGAGGAGGAAGTTGTTCCCTGGAAACCTGCCGACGGGCAGAGGGCTGGGGCTGCAAGATAGGTTGTGCAGTTGCAGGCACAGGTGCAGCGGGAGTGACAGGTGTAGTTGGAGACTGAGGAGGAGCCTCCAACTTCATTTTCACTTCCTGCGGGTCAACAAACTCAGCAACTAAAAGCCGTCCACCATTGGGAGGCCATTGAAGATTATACACAGCACCCCGCGTCTTTATGGCTTCTTCCATTGATGAGTACTGCAAAAATGAAGTCCCCGTAAGCAGCAAGTCCCAAATAGTACAAAGATCCACAAAAATACATTACGTGCATGTCAAAAACAATCCATAAACATCCACTAAATTCAGAGTAAGCACCACTGTAACCAGAGAATCACAGAATGGGGACTTACACTGACAAAGCAATGAGTTTTGATTTGGTCCATCCAAAAACTGGTAACGGTCCCAGTTTTGCCAAGAAGTTCCTGGACAGCCTTCAAGGTAAAAGGGCGCAGGAAGCGATCAATTCTGAGGGCATTAGTTGGAGGCTTTTGCGATGGTGGAACTGCCAAGTAATGAACACAAAAGTAACTCATACATGTATATAAAAAGAAGATAATAAAAGTAAATCCATGGTTACAGTAATCAGGTATCGCATAAATAGCAGTAACTCACCAACACGCTCCTTTGGTAGTTCATCACTAACTGATGAGTCAGATCGAGAGAAGTTGCGTCTGAGAGGATTAGGCTGGAAGGCATCCTTAGGTGTTGTTGCAGGTGTAAGACTAGAACTTTGTCGTTCCAGAACCTTGATGCTTTCAGAATTCCATCTGCGCCTCTTTAAAGGCTCCATGTTTCCAACAGCTTCTTGATCTGTAAATAAACTTGTCAGATGGGTACATGGGAAACATTATTTTCTTTCCTAGAAAATGAAAACTCCGATTCAATTACAGTCCAGATACAAAAGAATCAAACATGAATGCTCCTATACATGATACAATTTTCACAAGCTTAGATAACTGATAAGAGGAAACTCATTCATCAAATACAAAACCAAAAAGTTGTCGATGCAATAGATCAACTGACAACTTGCAGAAGCAACCATTCAATAAGAGGCCATATTATTTAATGAAAAACCATATCAGCTTGCACTAGTTAAGCCGCCCAGGCAGTACAAACGCAATCATCTTATAAACTAATGTTACTTTTGTGTTCATTACTTGGCGTGCACAAAAATTCATTCAAATTTCCTCCTGCTCAAAAAGCAAGAAACAGCAAGGCATGCCCAAACCAATAATACACGCTCGAGTCAGCACTGATAAAAGGACTAAGCACACTACATCACAAAGAGTGCATGGAGGCCTGGTACAAGAGAGTGCAGGTATCCATCCAAGAAAGCAAAGTCCTAGTATGACTGAAGTGTGGTATATATAATGGAATGAAGCATATTTAATACTTTATATGAGAATGCTTTATAGCAAAGAGTGGGAAAAATGGACAAAATCAACAACAAATACCCCTGGAGATCAGAAAGTATAAAATGCCCAAAGACTCAAATGTTTAATGGCAATAAAAGAAGCAGAAACACACCATACCTACATTGCAGTAGCAAATTCTAGGGGACTATAGCAACAAAATTTCTATAATAAAGGTCATATAAAAGAAGTAAAATGGAGCAGACATGTTAAAGGACTGCAATAAAGGGACTCTTGGTATATATAATGTCCACTCACCACTAAGTTTTCTTTTCTCAGCAGGGACAGTCGTGCTAATACCACTAATATCATTCTCAACACCCTTTCCAGTGTTAGAGGAATCATTCCCCACTATATCAACAACATTTTCCTCCTTCATAACAGGTGTTTCAACCTTCTCACTCCCATCTCCATGTTCATCAGCATTATATTTTGAATCAATCTGCTTACTCTCCAAAATATCTTCCTCCATGGAGTCATCACCAGAACTTCGGTCTAAATTTAACTTTTCTGAGTACCCCACATCTACACCATCATTTTTCTGGCTCATATCTGTGTTTGTAGCATTATTATCGTCTTTCTCTTCAACATATGCCTTCTTCTCTGGTGGTTCTTCAACATCCATTAAATGTGACTCACCCCCAACCGGGAGAACATTATTGGATGATGGTTCCACAATCTCTGGCTTAACACCATCTTGTTCTAATTTGACATTATCAGCAATCATATTATCCTTTAGTTCAATCTTTTCACTAATTGACACAGAATCAGTAGAAATAGAATCAGATTTTACTTGAAACCCTAAATTAGGGCTGACCTCAGATACCTGGTTGTTTGGAGCAGTATGGTCAAGCATGATATCCTCATCTGTAGGCTTCAATCCATCATTCTCTAGCTGAGGCTCTGCTTTCGCACTCTCCAGCTGGGGCTCTGCTTTCTCACCCTCCAGCTGGGGTTCTGATTTCTCACCCTCCAGCTGGGGCTCTGATCTCTCATTTTCCAGCTGGGGCTTCGAGTCCAAATTGTCCAACTGAGCCACTGAAGTTAAGGTATCTAGCTCAGGATCTGAATCTACACTGCCTAGCTGGGGCTCTGAACCTAAATTTCCTAGCTGGGGTTCTGGATCTAAATTACTTGGCTTGGGATTCAAACCCTCATTCTCCGGCTGGACATTAGAATTTACTTTTAACTCTCCAGATCCAGATTTCAGTGAGTCTTCTCCAGTCAACACTACATCAGGTATCAAAGCCTCAGTAACTGTAATGCTAGTTTCTACAGTGGTTGAATGAACAGGGAGATCACTTTCGAACCCAGAAGAATCACCCATTATGACCACTTCTTGAAGGTTCCCTTGACCCTCATCTTCCACACAATCATTGATATTAATCTGACCCCTAACATCATCAACCTTCATACTTTTGTCAATGGCATCAGCCACAACAGCTTTTTCTGCTTCAGTAACAGCCAGTACAGGCACTGCATTTTTCACCTCAACCACAGGCTGCAAGCTCAAATTGCTACCATTATCCATCTCCATGGCAGCTTTATTCATCTCCGCGGCAGCTTTATCCATCTCCGCGGCAGCAATATCCATCTCAATGCGAAGTGCCCCATTCAAACGTTTAATTAAATCATCCTTCAAACCCCTGGTTGTCAATTTACGCCTTTTAAGCTCTTCTTTTAATTCTGTAACCTTCCACTGATCTATAGGCTTATTGTCTAAAATAGGGTATTGCGAAGACATACTTTCCAATTAAAACCACCACCACAACACTGAACGAAACACAAAAAAAAAAACAAAAATCAGCCACTCAATTGGAGAATACAAGCCAGATATGAACATGAAGAAATATATGCACAAACAAATCAAGAAGTGCAAGAAAATACTTGGATCAGTGAACAAGATATTAACTATCTACTAACATCAGAACACACATTCAGATCATTAACATGCTGAACTCCATTACTAACCAGCACTAATAAATAAAAGGCAACACCAGAATGAGACCAATAACAAGCCACACGCAATTTAGTCACCGGGCCAAACTTAATAATAAATATTAGCTAGCTTAACAATGGTCAATACAGCCATACAAAGATCTTCGCGGTACATGCTTACATAAAACAAAGAAAAAAATGAATAAAATGCACTACCCTGAGACTTAACATAATTTAGTAGATTTCAAAGACAAGCAAAGAGGAGGAGAAAAATCAAGGTCGCACAAGAAGGGGACATCTTAACTACATCAGAAAATATCTCCTACGATAGAAAAGAGAAAACAATCCTGATCAAATAAAAATGCCAGACATTCAAGTAATAATTCTTGCAAACAAAACAATACAAACACTGGATTAAAAAAAATGCAGTGAAAATGGGGTAAAATACCAAAACACGAAAAACCCTAATCCACAAACCACAATGTGTTGAACAGTTGCACATCGCATCACAGACTAAATGAAAATTTCAAGAGAAAAGAACTCACAGGAATAGTAATCGGCTAGCAGCAGAACGGCAAAACCCTAAATTTCACAACACAAAACCCACCATTAGAAAAGAAAAACCACAAAAAGTCACCAAAATTAAAAGACACAGCGCATCCTAATGGCTAATTATCACAGCTCGCATCCTTCCTTGTACTTCCTGAAACCACAAGATTAAAGAGCAAAAACAAACAGAAACCAGACGAAAGATGAAAATTTGCACAAGAGAAAAAAGAAATCTATCCAAAACTTTCTCTTTCGTTTTCGATGGACAGGTGTGTGAGGTAGATAGGGGGAAAGGTTAGGGCTTTTTTTCCTCCTCTTTTGGTTGGGGTCTCTCCAAATTGATTTTCTGTGTTATCTCACAACTGTGAGAGAGAGAGAGAGATGAGACGATATGCGAAGAAGGAAGCAGCAATCTTGTTGTCGCTTTGTTCGTCCTAAAAATACTGAAATACAGTAATTTTGGTAACATAATTACCGAAAATGCCCTTTTGGCTTTTGGAGCTCAGATTTTGTTGATGTATCACGCGACACGCGCTGTGTTAAGTCACACGCACGTGACGGTGACTAGTTGGAAGTTTTGGGTTTGCATACTCACGTTTCTCACACTTTTTTGTTAGTAGATTAAACAATACTTAAACGCATTAATCTCGAGTTTAAAATGAGCAAAGAAAACACCAGCTTACCAATTCAGATTTTATACAATACACACTAATCATATAATCAAGTTTACCTATAAAATCTATACAAATCTCAAATCTTAATCACTATCGCCAATGAGCTTATTACTTGATAACAATTAAATCTCAAATCCCCTAGCTTGCAATTTTATCAACAAAAACAAAAGCATTTCACACAATTTTGAGAATTTTGCTATTGAATATTGAGAGTCTCTTATGGAGTTATAATATTTCAAGTCCTATTATTTTCCCTAGGTCTACCATGGCTTCGTTGTTTGTAGGTAGAGTCACACTCATAAGCATGAGCATTTTATAATCTTTCCTTTTTTCTTCCTTGAATTGACATAAGCTTAAATTACCAAAATCTTTTCTGGGGCACGTCTGGTACTAACATACTAGTACATCTCTAACGTTAACGTACGAAAGGACAAGAAAGTTCATCGGATGATCGTATACAAAACGCAAAGTACGCGTTAAAGAGCAGAATTCAGGAAGCATCCATGCATAGAAGCCAGGTCTCCATCGTACCATTTCAATGACTCCCAGCATACGAGTCCTGTTGCGTATAACCACGCAAGCTGACGCATAGTTCTATTCTATCTACTAACTTTCATCTTCACTCTCCTCAATGTTCAAATGATTGATATTCCTTTCAAGAGGGGGGAGCCCGTCTTCAGAATCATTAGAAGAGTCATCATCTTCATTTGCTTCTGCTCCTGCAGGCACACACCAAAGGGTCTATTATTTTGTATGCTACACAAGTTACCTCCATATACTAAATTGTTTCCTTGAATAAGTTGGTATTTTGATGCATGTGAAAAATTGTAATGAGAAGGAGACAAATGATGATCAGATAAGCATGAACGAGATTGAAGGGACTACAAAAGAAAGATGCGATCAGTAGGATGTACTTTTAAAGTCAGAATACCACGGGAACAACAATTTAGTCTAAGGTCAGTGGCAGCTGTAACTTCCCTACTGAAATAAACAGAGCAGTAGTGGGGAAAACTGCAGCATATGACACATCAAACTGATGTTTAAGCAATGTATTGTATACAAGGAAATATTATATGATGTTATGACATGCAAGTGCTGTTTCAAAGTTGAGAACTTTTTGACAAGGCAAAAAAAATTATAAAATACCTTCAACATCTGGGATAGACTTTGGGAGTTGACTTTCTTGGGAAAGCCAAGCATTCTGGAAGGAAATAATATCAGCACTGTTTCCACATTCAGAGTACGCCTTTAGAAGTTCCCTGCAGCATCGGAGTTCATATGGTTGTGAAAATGTCAATAACAGTTATAATTATGATATAAACCCACGTCAAGCTCCACATCAAATGGAAACCATTCAAATTGGCATTTTCCATAGGACAGTATGTTCGATGTGCATTTTTCTTGAGAAGGTGTTTCAAGGATGTGTTTTTATTATGTTCATGCATATCCCTTACAAGGGCCTCTTGTACAGTATTTTGGCTATGGATACTGAGTTAGGCTGTATATGGATTCCAAGGTAAATATCTAGCACACAGTGCACATGATCCCAACTTCTAAAAGCATTCATGTAACACATTCCTTCTCGAGGTGAAAAGGTGTTCATTCCGCAAAAAAACAAAAAAAAGGAGGAAAAAGTGAGTACCAAGTACCTGTTGAGAGACAGGAAAGCATGACCCCACTTGAACTTGCTCAGCAACAACTTCCCTGTTTCCTCTTCGCCGCTTTTAGAACAAAGGTTAGCAATGTGAGATATGGAAGAATTTATAGCTCCAAAATGAATAACTAAACAGACAAGTTTAGCGTACAAAAGCTGAAGCAGCAAAAGCGAACTCTAATTGCCCACCAATATCAGAGACCACACAGCATAACAGTTGGCTAGGTCCCGAAGCAATATAGATATAACATCTACGACAAATCAACCTAGCAGTGAATATGCCACAAAGATGACTGCATACACTATTTGTGCAGTCTACCATCCATTAAAACAATAGCAGGGATATTTTTGTCACCAACGCTTTGACCATTGAGACTATTACAAGTTAATGACCAGTATTTAGCTTCAAGATACGATAGTTAAAGCTTCATTCCCTTGTGCATAGTACACTGCACTTAATTTAGGGAAGTCCAATCCGCCACTCTCATTATTCTCTTTCTCTGACCATTTCCATCCTACCACGCATCCCTAAAACCCTACAATAAATATGCCTCTACTGGTAAAAAGAAGCATAAATTTACCTCTTGGGAGGAGTGATACTTCCAGTGTCCCTACTTCAATTTTCCTAATTGAGTCCTTAAACATAATTTTTTTTCCTATAGAGTTCCCCAAACCCAATCTTCTTATCCAATAAGTCCAAATTAGATGCCTTTTGATTTTAGGGTGATCTGGCTGTTAATGTCACCGCAAATCATCCTTATCTAGCCTTATTTGTACACCTCTGCTCATATCGATAAATGAATTGAGGAAGAAAAAAAAAGCCATACCCACCAATTAAAAAAGGATAAACAAAACGTAACCGTACTTTCCCCTTTGTTCCTTCCACACTTCTGTACAATTTCTACCCCTTTTTGGATTTTCCACTCTCTGAGATCCATGTCTTCCACAAAGAAAATACCCAACTCCACATTATGATTCTAGTTCAATTTGTCTACAACATCAAACTTTAGAAATCTATCACAGTCCCTATTCAATATATAGAAACTTCTAGGCCGTGTTGGTTTGCTAGCCGATAAGATGGTTATGTTTCTGTCTTTCTCATCAACTCTCTCTTCAATCCCCCCTTAGATATTGACAATCAAATTCATAAAGAACTAACTAAGTGGAAGAGAAGAACCCAGCCTCCCATTCTGCCATATTGGCACCTCCACAATCTTCCGCACTTACTATGCTTTATCCCCCATTAACAAGGAGCCCATCTAGTTGTTTCCATCAACATAAAGGTCTATTTTATTGTAACCACAATTTTCTTTTTCATTACAAAGAATTAGGTTTCCTTTGGGGAAAACTAAAAACTGAAACTGGAGTAACAAAAAGTTCAAACTATACACATTAACTTCTGATCCTTTTTCCTTCTTTTAAAAAGAGGTTTTTCCATTTTAATGATTAAGTAACTCTATAATCTCACCACCTCTAGAATAGCTTTGGCATTAATTGCCAAAGGCAGACACCAAAAAATTGACAAAAAATGCAGGGTTAAGATCTATGCAATAGACGTTGTTGATTTTCAGGGCATGGATCATATTTTTCGCAGTCTACTTTTGTTGGTTTTGTTCACTTCTGCTAATGGCTTTATTTAGTAATTGTTTTGATTTGGTGATGGGCTATATTTGGCAGGAACGAAGGAGTGGGCAAGGTCAGAAGAAGAGTTAGGGTCATTGTTCTTGTGCAAGAACCCACATTATTGTAGGAGAAACAAAATTTCTCTGTTTGGTCAGTGATTTAATTTGATTTGGGCTAAAACTGATGAAACAAGAAAGTCCCCCCCCCCCCTGGTAATATTGATGCAATTAGTTCACCAGCAAGTGTAAGTGTCTGAGGTTCCACACGAGTAGTCACCAACCTACAAGACTTACCGGTATCAGGTGAAGTGTGAGGTGCCACCTAACAGACACATCATCTTCAAACTAACTGGCACTGGACTTATTTCCCAAAGGTTGAGCTTTTAAAAGCTAATTTGAATGAATTTTGTTGCAAATATGTCAGAAACAGAAGGACTAAAAAAAGAGCAATGGGGGTAATATTGGTACCATATTATTAAAGCTGCAGATAAAGCCTCAACACAGGAGAGCTCACAAGGTCGCCCATAATTTACTGGATTTGCTGCCACAAGCCATGGTACTGCGATTTAAACAAAATGTGAAAATCAAAGAGAGAAACTTGTTGGCGGTTTATGTCCCTATAAAACTAAAGTTCAGCTGATACAAAAATCATGTACTATGGCAGCAAGCGAAAGGTAATCATGAAGCACTTGGCACCTAAATAAATATTATCTGAATGAACAGAAGCACCATATTATTTCATAGCCTTTCCAAAAGTTATGAATAAAGGTTAATCTCAAAAGAAGAATTGTAAAGGAAAAACTTAAATGACTTATAAAAGTATAACAAAGGTCAATCTACTTAAGTTGTACGATCACAGATTCAGAACTTTCCTCTTCCTGGAGCAGGTTTTATAATGGGAAAAGAAAATCAAGGAATATCTTCGGGGTAAGAGGTATCCATAATTGGTCCGACCAATAGCAATAGTCTAAAATATGAGCTTACCCACATTAAAAATTATGGATCATCAAAAGCCTACGAAAACAAAATGTGCATATCTAAAGAAATGAACTTTTCCATTGCGAGAGGAATTTTCACGAACTTAGTGCACGTCCACACTCCTGCACCCAACATTTATCTTCTAATACAGTTTTTTGGACAAAAATGGCCTATAACCAATTAACCTCATAAAAAATCTGGCATAATGGCTGGCTTCTCTACTATCCACAGGTCAGAAGAGCCACAAGTAAAAAAGATGAGAGACAAGGTAATGCAAAAGTCATACCCAGCTTGAAAGTTGTTGCATCATAGATATAACTTTAAGAGGACTAAAGAAATCCAAAATTCAACAAGAATAAGAACTGTCTCATGATCATCCTTCAATATGAGCTGAAAATAGGAACGACTATACTTATATTGACAAGTTGAAGATTTCATACACAAGCGAGGAGCAGCACAGCGCAGCTTCACAAATGGTACATCACCCAAACGTGCCCATGAGCAATCCACAACCGCTAGACCTTTCCTCTTCATTAAGCTGTGATCTTCTTTAGACACGCATTGAGTCCCAACAGGACTGCCAAATAAAAACAGAAAACATTCAGATGGGCAGAGAACCACACAAATGTGCACATGGATGATATATAATCATTCAAACAAGCCATTGTTACCTCACTACCAAATGCTAGGATCAAACAACTAAGTTTTAGTTTTTCATATAGAACCATCGTTTCATGGATAAGAGGCAATAGTGAAGTTCAGGAGAACAAAATTACATCATAAACTCGTAGTGTAAGCAAGAAAGGCTGATGAGGTTACCTCAGAACGATACCACCAAAACCACTATTGACACGCAACTCCTGCAGAAAGCCATTCAATAATCCAGTTAATGTCAAGTGGGTTGTCTATTCTGTGAGGCCAAAAGCCTTGACTGCCTAAAAGTTGAGTTGCAAATACACAAGAACTCCTACACTTGACATTGCTCAGTATTTTATTTTGGAAGACTAGTTTGTCTTTCCAAATCAAAGTGGAGGAAAAACTCTAACATGCAAACTAGATTGATTATTGTATAATACAGAAAGGGAAAGCAAAAATGAAAGATACTTTCTTTCAGCAAACCAAATCTTGAAAGTTTGCGGCCAGTGCACCTCTTGGCATCACATTGTCCAAAATCCTGAACAACAGCCAATAACCATTTAAACCCATGTCAAATTAAACCAACTTCTTTACGCAAATTGCTTCAAAAGTTTAATATCACTAACTACACCTATTAAGCATGAACATGACTAAAATTTCAAAAGAAAGCTAGAAAACTAAAAAGGCATCAAATGCATACCCACATTGCAAGTTGAACACTGGGAGCTGCGACGTCCTCCTCAGGAGCTGGAAAATAATAAGGAACTTATTATTCATCAAACAAAAAGCCATTACCACATAAGCAATATGTCAAACACTTGATACTCCAAATGAAAAGGGAAACGCCCAAAGAGAGAAAAGAAGGGGTTAAAAAAAAGGCGATACCTTGATCACGTGGGAGAGACTCATCTTCCCTGAAAAGGAAAGGAAAGAAATAGGTAAAGCATATTGAAATTCTCAGCGGAGACAGTGACGGAAGGGGTGAGAAGATGAGAAATTGTTTACCTTTCGAGTTGATTGGTTCTGCTGGATTGGCCGCGATGAGAGTTTTGGGTTTTGAATCTTCTGTTTTTGTTGTTGCCCATCTTTTTATCTGCGTTTCGAAGATGCGAATGAAACTGGGGAAACTGAAATTTCTCTTTATGATGCTGTCGAGCGGGAGACCAGAAGTTCTTTCTTGCCTCTTGGTTTTTGCCTTAGGAGAGAGACGGGGTGCGGCTACTTGTGGGTTGTGGCGGGCAATCCAGGTGGGTTTAGTGAAAGAAAAGACAGTATAACTTGTAGTTTTAAATTGCAATTTAACAAAAAGATTATTATGATTTTCAATTTGCGGCTCTTATAAGATTTCATTTTGGAGGCAGCCCACTCTTAATCGGGGTGTTTAATAAAAATGGATTAGTTTCTAAAAAATATATATTAGTGTAACGAAAAAAATTTGACGTAAATATATTTAATATTTTATTTTTCTATTATAATATCGTACTCATTTTATATTAGTGTTTATAAAAAAAATATCATAAAATTTGACATATGACTACCAAAATGGTACGAATTTTTTAATAATATTAGTTAAGTTCTAATTTTATCATTTGAGTCATTTAATTTTCGTCTGTTAGATAGTGTCAATGATGTGTTTTTGTGCATCACTTGTTTGTTGATAAGTGTTGTTAAATTCATCACATGTGCAGCATGTGACTTTAAATAGAAAGTTAAATTACTCATTGATAAAATTAAAATTTAACATTGAAAAACAGGTAAATTTTAGCTTGTCATTTCCCCTTTTTTTATCAAAATTGTTTATTAATATAAGAAAAGATCAACCGTTGTTTTAGTTTAACTAGATGTCTTAGATTCGAACTCTAAATATATATAGTTATGTTAAAACTCGTGAGAAAAAATTAATTAATTTATTTTTAGACAAAATAATTATAGTTTTACACGAGTAACTTACTAAAGAATGGAGTCTCACAATAATACTGCTTGTACTAACTATTGTCTGTATATAAAAAAAAAGGAAAGTATAGTATTAGTGTGAGACTCCATTTTTTAGTAAGTTACTCGTGTAAACCTATAATTATTAGCTCAGCATTCTACCGAGTTAGAAACAAGGAAGTATGACACGTCGTCCCTGAAAATGCCGCAGCACGACATCTCACACGGTCACACCTTTACTACAAAATACAAAGACACTAGGCCACCGGCAATAATAAAATAGCTTTTCTCCAAAACAGCTCCCTTTCTCGCGGCGGCACTTGCCAGAACCGGATCCTTTATCCGGCAACAACAACCTCACCATCTCCTCTATTATCCCACTCTCTTTCCCTCATTTCATCAAACACTTGCGAGGCCTCTCACCAATTCCCGCATATACCATTTTGCTTGCAACCCGCAATGCTCCGCAGGTACTGATTCCCCCATGTTTTACAAACCACCGTAGCGTTTCGCTCTTTGAAAATCATGACACGTTTTTCTGGGTTTCCTTCTGTTCTTTTTAGGGGTTTTAAGGTTTACGCTTGGGTTTTGCAGGTCATTTTTGGAATTGTCATCTCTCCGATCGCTTAGAAGGATCCCTAGGCAGATTGTATATCAGGCATGTATTTATTTCTTCCGTTGATAGAATGCTGAGCTAACTTTTCTTCTTTTTTTAGGACTATTGTTTTGACTATTTTATGACAATGCGCGTAGACTTGTATATTCTTGTCGGTTCAATTTGTAGTTAGCTGTATTTAGTTAGTTTATTCTGTTTTCTGTAACATCAACATGTATTGGGTGTTGCTTGATGTTGGTAATGTGGCGTAAACTGCAGCAATTAGAACCGGCACTTCTTTCTTCACAGAAAGGATTCTCAACCTCACCTCCTGGTGGTTCCAATGGTGAACCACCCAAGTCAAAAAGTAGTTTACCAAAAGTTCTGTTGGGAAGCACAGTTGTGGGTGGTGGTGCTTTGTTAGCATACCAATCTGGCTATTTAGACCAGTTTATTGGTAGAGATTCTGATAAGGTTGGCAGTGATAACAAAGATGGAAAGCAAGTGGGAGCTACTATTGGTGAAGAATCGAACAAATCAAGTGATGGCCAGGAGCAAGTTGCACAGAAGGTTGATGCTGAGATGCTCCCTCATGCTGGAGTTGAGGAGGTTGAAACAAGTTCAGATGCTCCATATGTCAAAACACATGAAGATACTTCTCACGTTGACGCTGAGAAGAGTGTTGAAACTCAATCAGATGTTCCCCATAATGAACCTTTAAGTGAAATCCACTCTGAGATTCAAGAAATTTCCGATGGGAAAGCAGATGGTGATAAAATCTCCACTCAGGAGAAAGATAAACCGGAAGTTTCAGAAGCTACTGATTCTGAAAGTAGTCATGGCATGGAAACTGTCGAGTCAAAAACTATTCCCGAACCAAATGAGGGAGTTCAAGTTACACAATTACAAACTGAGGTCACAGTGATTCCTGAAGAGGTTACGGCAAAATCAGTGCAACCTGACAATGTTATTACAGAAGATGCATCAGAGGTACTTGTTTAGTAATTGCTAAACCTATACTCTGTGAATTTAATTGTAAATGCCCTGGAATAATACAACTAAAGGCCGCTGAGATATTACAGGACCATTGTTCACCTGATTTTGTGCCATGTTCATTCTCCATGAAAATAAAATAAATAAAAGAGAGTAAAACATTAAGAATACTCTTTCTACTAGTTTTAATTGCTGTAGAGTCAGAGTTCCTTTGGGAAAGAAACCAGTTAAACACATGCAAAATAGCAATTTCTTGCAGGCTACTACTGCTCAAAGTATGCAAAATGAAATAATGGTGATTCATCATTTGTGGACCTTGAATCTATATGTAGTTATTGATATCTTCTTTTCTTTAAATGCATCTCCTTTCTATGCTTTTAATGGCTGCTTTGATTTCTTTCAATTGCAGGCTGCAGCGGCAAAAAATCTACTTGATGCCTACCATCTCAAGGAAAAGGCCAAAGAAAGCACTGTAACAAATGGTTCTGTAGAACAGGTTTGTATCAATTTCCTAAGTTGTTGCTTTTGCATCTTCGTGCTATTATGCAGAATTTGATCCCCAACTATAGATGTCCGGAACACATGAACTTTTAACTTCTGTTGTTGCAAACTGTAGGCCATTGTCAGTGCAATAGATGAATTGAGTGACGGCTATGTAACAAAAGACGGAAACTTGATCATGAATTTTATTGAAGCAATCCATGAGGCAGAAAAGCGACAAGCTGAGTTAGATGCTATTTCTTTTGCTACAGAAAAGAGGGCATTAATGGTATGGCTAGCATGAGCTGTGTCTTTTTTTTATGCATGATGCTTCATATTAAAGCATTCCTATGGTGTGTGTGTTTTATGTTGCTTGATAAACTTGGCCTTCCTTTCAGGAGAAGTATGAAAAGGAATTGAGGGATTTAAGGGCTAGGGAGCTCATGTTAGCAGAAGAAGCAGCGATGCTCGATAAGGTTGCTTAGATTTATCTCTTCTTTTCAGTCTCTAGTTTGAGGAAAAAGAAGAATTATTAGGTTTTACCAATTGATGAAAACCTTCCTGTATGTACAAAACACTACAAGATGCATCTGCTAATTTATTGCTGCTTATAACCGTGTTGCAAGCCCTACCATTTCAGGAAATAAAAAGAGAGAGAGCAAAAGCAGCTGCTGCCATCAGGGCGCTCGAAGAGAAGATGGAAAACAAACTTCATATGGAACTTGAACATAAGGTGCAGATTACCTTTTGTTTCTACTTTCTATTATGCCAGCGTATGATAAGTAGTTGACCCAAGTTGCTTATCTGCTATTTCAGGAACGTGAAACAGAAATGAAGGTGAAGAAAATTCAGGAATTAGGAAAAGCAGAAGCCACTGCAAGAATTGCAAGTGAGAAAGCTTCATCGATTGAAAGGATGGCTGAAGCAAATCTCCATGTAAGATCTGCTAAATCTACATGGAAACAGATGATTTTTTATTGAATGCTACTTTGTTGTTTTGAATCACAATTTTTTAATGCATATCACAAAATGTCTCATTAGATTTGTTATTTTAAGGTAGGAAAAAGCTGAAATAGGTGGATTACTGTCACAATTGCTAAACGCTTGGTCAAAGCTGGCAATTGGAAGCTAAATTTAACAAAGTATTATCTTAAAAATATACATTCTTAGAATTCAGAACTTCTGTACTGAGGGATTGACTTTAGATATTCAAACCAGCAATCTACTAAAACTTGTTACTGCAGTTTTTTTTTGGCCATAGATAGGAACGGTAGCTAAGGGACTGAACCTGAGACCTAGCACTTCCTTCAAAGTAGGTAGTACCACCGAGATACAAGGCTCATTGGTAACTAGTTTCTTCGTGTGTAAAGTAGGTTTTCTTGTTTATTATTATATGTAGTTTTAATTAACTACTGAGTGAGTCCCTGGACTCTTTTCAATTCATATCTAGACACTAGCAACTTCAGTTTTCTAATTGGACCTTTCACCTTCAATGCTCAAGGATACTATGCCTAGTCACCTAAGTAATCTCCGGTGCCTGTTTGTTCAAAACCCATTTCCCTTGACTACAGTAAATATGAGTTGTTTGTAAGCATGGCATCACTCTCTTGATTTCAAGCATTTGATAATTCATTTTTTTCTTCTATTCCATATGGCTAGGCGTTAGAATACTTTTTATAAATATATTTTATGATGCAGATATGTGCGTGCAGGATAATATGCATAAATGTCTTTGTATATAAATCTGTGGGCTGCTTTATTAGCTAAGTTCTGAAAATTCTTTTGTAGATAGATGCCTTGTGCATGGCTTTCTATGCACGATCTGAAGAGGCTCGCCAGATTCACTCTGTTCACAAGCTTGCTCTGGTAACATTTTCCTATTTTGCTCATTTTTTCTTTATTATAGTGCTGTTCTTATACACAGATGTTCTTTTATATGAGTGGTTTATCCTGGACGGCAAATTTATGTCTTTTCTGTGGATTGAAGGGAGCACTTGCATTAGAAGATGCACTGTCCAAAGGACTACCAATTCAGCAAGAGGTAGATGCTTTGAGCACCTATCTGGAGGGAACTGATAAAGACTCGCTTTTACATTTGGTCCTATCAACACTTCCAGAAGAAACTCGTCACCATGGGACTGATACTCTGTTGCAGCTGAATCAGAAGGCAAGTTTTGACTTTTTTGTTGTCCAAGAATTCTAGTAATGCTGTTATTGCAAGTTACTAATCATGTGCATTAACTGCTTCCATTTTGGAACCTCTTCAATTGAAGTTGCAGTTCTTTCCAGCAATTCGTCTCATCATTTAGTGGATTGAATAATTAGTAATTCTCTGATTCCAAAATGAGTATCATAATTCCACTCAGCATGTTTCCAGCAGTAGGAGTTCAGTTCAGACTATTTTGTTGTTGTGTGTATTTTTTTTCCTTTTCTAATACCGCAGCACTTTCTTCAGTTTAAGGGATTGAAAGAGACTCTTCGGCACTACATTCTGATCCCACCAGGTGGTGGTGGTGGTATTTTGACACATGCTGCGGCACAAATAGCATCCTGGTTGAGGGTATGCTTCTAGGTCCCTCCATTCTAACTATAACCCATTTACTGGAACACTCTTCACCATTTCACTTTTACTGTTTAACTACCTCAGCATTACCATAGTGTTATCTGGTAGTGACCTGTTATTTGCCTTTTGCTCTACAGTTTAAGGACGTAGACCCTTCTGGTAACGGGATCGAGTCCACTATTAGCAGAGTTGACGATCTTCTTGCTGAGGGAAAACTTGCTGAAGCAGCAGAAGCTCTTGAAGAAGGTGTCAAAGGGAGCCAAGCAGAGGAATTTGCAGCTGACTGGGTCACTCGAGCAAGGAATAGAGCTATCACGGAGCAAGCATTGATGGTAATTCAGTCTTACGCTACATGCATCAGTCTTACTCTATGATGCTTGTCATCACTGCTTTAGCGTTGGAGCTTGCACTAGTCTGTTTTTTTGTAATTGTTACCAAAACAGGAAGAGCGAGAATGAAGTTCTCATCGAGCAGCGTAAATTTACTAGAGTCCTCAAGAATCTTGATTCTTGAAATTGTAGTTTTGATCATCAAGTGTAGGAGCGCATTATTATTGCGGTGATTTGTCAATATCCCGCTTATACTTGGATGTGGGAATCGCAAAACACTTTTGAGTTTTGATGGTTGAATACCACTGATATTTTTGTACACAATAATACAGCAGTTGATGATAAAAACAAAATCCTTAATCAGGACTCGCTAAACCAGAACGCTTGATCTTGAGCACTACTTTTAAGATGTGCTGAAACTGTAGTAGATCTTATATCGAATTAGGCTTAGAGCACCCTTACGGTTCATGATTGTCAAAATTTCGGGTTCGATTTTTTCCTTCGATTAACTGATGATCGCCTTCTAAGTAGAAGTTAACTAGCCAAAGAGCATCTCATGTGGACAGGAAAACTGGAAATGTCAAGGCAGCTGGATTTTGATACATAACAATTAGGTTTTTTGTTTTTTGTTTTTTTGGTTGTTTATTACTGTTTTATATATATTTTTTAATTTAATAATAAGGGAACAAAAATAAGAGAGGATGGAACAGCTCGAGTGTCCAATTCTTGAACTTTTGCTTGGAGGTGGTGGCACATGCACAAACATGCTCTGCTGCGACTGATAACATAAACCATCTGTTATAAATACTACTCGTATAAAGTAATTGATTGACCAGAATATAATTGGAGTAGTATATACTTTTGATCAAGTCTTAATCAATAATTTCATTTTCTGGTGGCACTAACAGCCTAATCACTTTTGGTGAGAAATCAAAATCCATATGATGGAAATGATTTTTTATATTGTATTTATTGCAGAATGAGATGGAGCTAGCACAACACTCGGTGGACGTCGGCTACTATAGTGGTTTTTTCTAACTTTTTGTTGTTCCGTAAGAAGTGTAATTGAATTACAAAATGGTTGGATTATTTATATTTTTTACCGGGCGAAGGTGAAATTTAAAATTAAATTTGAATTTTTATTGATATTTTTATCACCAGTCAAATAACCAATGAGTTATATATCTATTAACTATTATACTAGGTGGAGAAATTTAATTTGTAGCTTTTAATAAAATAAAATAGTACATTTCAACTAATTTTACATGTGTATTTATTGTGCATTAAATAGAACTCGGTTTTTAAAAATAACGGAGATATATAATCGAACAGAATCAATTCAAATAGATAACCGATCAAATAATATTCGACTTAATGAATTTAACCGACTTTAAAAAATAACCGTCCACACCGATCCGTTCAAATTAGATATCTGATATAAAATAATCGACGGAAAAGATTATCCGACGGTGAACAACCCTACATAGAACCATACACCACAAGAAATTAACACCAAGAGTATTTTTTTAGTTGGATTAAATATAAGATTTTAATAGGAGTTGAAAAATCCATCGTTAAAATCAGCCTCCTTTTAGAAAAGAATCATTATGCCTGGTTTCATAAGCAATTTAACATTATTCGATTGGGAACAAAACAATGCAGCTAATGTCACTGTTGTAAGCAACTAGTAGTTGATGTTTAAGTTAGGACAACAAAGATATTTAAGGAATTAATTACACAATCATCCTCATTAGGTGTATCTTTCTGTCCGGATCAGAGTGCTAACTCCCTTTCACCAATAATATTAATAAAATAAAGGGACATAAAATATTATTTTCTGCCAACTAAGAGAGAGAGATGAAGACAAACTACGGTATGACTTTCGTTCCATTTCCGGCTTGATTGGCTAGGCTACTCTCTCGGGTTAATTACCTTTTTTTTTCTTGCAGTTTTTTTTAACATTTTGTTCGATTTTTAATAGGCCAATGCTAAACCGCCCATAAGAAACTATCCATATTTTTACTTCATTTTTATATATTTTTAAAATGTATAAGATCCTCTCTAAAAAAAAATGATTTTTTTTACAAACTACTGCTAACTTATATCTTTTGATAAAAATAACAAACAACTCGAAATATACTACCTGGAACAGAAGATGCCTAAAAATATCATGGAAAAACCAATAAGCCATTTTTTAGGAATGCAATTTTGAGCGTTCTTATGATAACTCAAAATATTTTCCTTTGCCAAAAAAATCAATAGAAACCTTAATTTACGTATTTTATAGGCATAAATATTGGGGAAAATATGTGAAGGGTAAGAAGTAGCCAAACTAAGCCAAGCCAATGCCACCGCTGCGCCAAAAGCCAAGCTTTCAAGTTGTCGGTGGTCTTTTTCACCAAAAGCCGAGCCAGCGGATAGCCAGAGCGGGGAGGAGTAGCAGAAAACAAGCGCAACAACAGCTTCTTCACTCGCAACTCTCTCTCTACTCTTTTTTTCCACTCCCACTATTCCATTTCATCCACATTACTTCTCCATCTATATATCTGAAAAAAAAGAGAAAAAGAAAATTATAAATCTGGTTCCTATTTCCGTTTTTTTCATTTATTAGAAGTTGGAGCATTTCTTCCTTCTCCTTCTTCTTCTCTTCTACGGCAACTTTAGATGCTCCATCCTTTTCTCTCCCTCTCATTTCTCCTTCTTCAGGTATACCACTTCTCTCTCTCTCTCTCTTTCTCCTTTTGTTTCAGGTTTTTATGCTTAAGTTTGCATTGCATTCTTTGAGGAATTGGAGGATTTGTTTTCGGATTCTTCAGATTCATTCCTGATTTTCTTTTGCGTTCCGCTTCTGTCAATTGGCTTCTTGTTAGTCAACAGTACTTGAAACAGCCATGAAGTCAAGATTTGGACTGATTTTTTCCGGATTTTTTGGTTTTTAAACGGTGCGTTTTGTGTGTGTGTAACTGATGCTACAAGTCCGAGTCGTTGAGTTGATTTGATTTGATCTGTGCATTCACTAATCACTGTTTTACTAATTGTTTTGCGGAATGTGGATTTCTTGAGTTTACATTATTGTTAAGCCAATTGGTTCATTAGCGGGTGATTTGTTTACTTGCTATCTGATCTGGCGGCGGCATTTGCTTGAGTTGTGTTTTGCAGGAGAATTTGATGTTTTGACAGTGTAAAGAAGGTAGATCTGTAGAGGGAGCGAGGAGTGGTGTGGATTTAATTTCAATTCTGGTATTGATTTGTTGTGTATCCTGAAAGATGGCAGCTACTATGGCTTGGAGGTTTTCTGCCAACAATGGCAGCAGCCTTGCCACTAATAGTGATTTGGTAAATTGAATCTCATTCTCTCTGTTTGTCTAATTCCTTAAATGTTGTGATGCACCCGCAGAAATGAAGCTAGGAAGGCTGGATCTCATTGTCCTAATAGTTCCTTATTAATTTGTTGGCTTGATCCTGTTGGCCCGGACTCTAATCATACTCTAATCTTGGTGCTTCTGCTTTTGGATATGGGAATGCCTGGTGGTAGAATTTTATCATTTGATGTGCGATATTGAAGCTTTGGGAATTGCATTGCATGATTCTCTAGCACTCACTGAACTGTGTTTATCTTTTTTAGGATGCATATGATATACCATGCAGAAGGAGCTAAAATGAGTATAGGAGTATTGGAGCTGATTAGTTTCTTAGTTTATTTATGTTCTGTGCCATTCTCTTGTCAATTGCACATGTAGCTTATGCAACTCAACTCCATGAAACCTTTATTCAAACTCTATGGATCTACCCTTCGCTTTCTAGCTTCGTCTTGAATTGAATTGTCCATAATTGTTCTGTTCATGATTGCAGGACAAAAATGGAGATGCAAAAATTCAAGAGCCAGAGCCCCCAACTCCGGTTTCTGTTATGAAGATGAGTTTGAGGTTAGTTCGGAGCTTAATTGTGTCTCCACGACCAGTGTCCTGTTGTTATTTACATAGTCCGTTGGGTAATTATTTGTGCTGGTGTTTGTAATTTCCATGCTGCACATTACTTGTCAAAGGACAGGAAGTTCTTTTTTCTGCACTCACTTGATTCCTTATTCAAATTCTCTGTACCCTCAACAGTCTGTGCATGCTCCTGGCTGAAATGAATGTGGTGGAGACTAAATTATCAGTGGAGCACAGTGTAATCCTTATATTACATAAAATTGCTCTTGTTGGTCTGTGTCTGCCTGCAAATCATAGACCACAATCTTTTCGTGGTGCTTTTCACTTGAATCCTGCCTTAACCTAACTTCCACCGTCATCACCCATTCACCCTTAACATGCTTGTGTTTATATTCTCTTTTAATGGGGGAAAGAGTGAAAGAGTGAGCATTTTCCTCATTGAAGTTTACCAATAGTGGATATTTTCCCTGAAAGGAGATCAACTAGGAAGGCTATCTTTATGGGTTTGTTAAACTCAATGTTCTGACATACTTACATCTTTTACAGGGACCGTACAAGTAGTATGGAGGATCCAGATGGAACTTTAGCAAGTGTTGCACAATGCATTGAGCAGCTGCGGCAGAGTTCTTCATCTGTACAAGAAAAAGAGCATTCCTTGAGGCAGTTACGAGGACTTGTTGAAACTCGTGAAAATGCGTTCAGTGCCGTAGGATCTCATTCTCAAGCAGTTCCTGTTCTTGTTTCTCTTCTCCGGTCAGGGTCACTAGCAGTGAAGATACAGGCTGCAACTGTTTTAGGTACCCTTTGCAAGGAGAATGAACTTAGGGTAAAGGTCTTACTTGGTGGATGCATTCCTCCGTTGCTTGGTCTACTCAAATCAAGCTCCGCAGAAGGTCAAATTGCAGCAGCAAAGACAATATATGCTGTTTCTCAAGGTGGTGCCAAAGATCACGTTGGATCTAAAATCTTTTCAACTGAAGGAGTTGTTCCAGCACTCTGGGAGCTGCTTCAAAATGGGATCAAGACTGGGAATTTGGTTGATAACTTATTGACTGGAGCACTAAAAAACCTCTCTAGCAGCACTGAGGGATTTTGGTCTTCAACAATTCAAGCTGGAGGGATAGATATACTTGTCAAGTTACTCACAACAGGGGAGTCAGGCACTCAAGCTAATGTCTGCTTTCTTCTTGCATGTATGATGATGGAGGATGCATCTATTTGCTCTAAGGTACTGGCAGCTGAGGCTACTAAGCAACTGCTCAAGCTAATAGGGCCTGGTAATGAAGCGACTGTTAGAGCAGAAGCTGCAGGTGCTCTGAAATCTCTTTCTGCCCAGTGCAAAGAAGCAAGGCGAGAGATAGCTAATTGTAATGGTATTCCTGCATTAATAAACGCTACAATAGCTCCTTCAAAGGAATTTATGCAGGGCGAGGATGCCCAAGCATTACAAGAGAATGCAATGTGTGCTCTAGCGAACATTTCTGGTGGTCTGTCGTATGTCATCTCAAGCCTTGGTCAAAGCCTTGAATCCTGCTCTTCTTCTGTCCAGACTGCAGATACGTTAGGAGCTTTAGCTTCAGCTCTAATGATATATGATAGCACAGCAGAGTCCACAAGGGCATCGGATCCAGTTGTTATCGAGCAGACTTTGCTTCAGCAGTTTAAGCCTCGCCTACCATTTCTTGTGCAGGAGCGTACCATAGAAGCATTAGCCAGTTTGTATGGGAATGCAGCCCTCTCAGTTAAGCTTGAAAGTTCCGAGGCGAAAAGGTTACTTGTTGGTTTGATCACCATGGCCAGCAATGAAGTTCAAGATGAGCTTATAAAAGCTCTTCTTACACTTTGCAACAATGAAGGCAGTCTATGGCGTGCACTTCAAGGGCGCGAGGGGGTTCAGCTACTGATATCTCTTCTCGGGCTTTCCTCAGAACAACAACAAGAATGTGCAGTTGCTTTGCTTTGCCTTCTATCTAATGAAAATGATGAAAGTAAGTGGGCCATCACTGCAGCTGGTGGCATCCCTCCACTGGTACAGATTCTAGAGACTGGTTCTGTTAAAGCCAAGGAAGATTCCGCAACAATCCTTAGGAATCTATGCAATCACAGTGAAGACATACGTGCATGCGTTGAAAGCGCTGATGCTGTCCCAGCATTACTGTGGCTACTGAAAAATGGGAGCTCCAATGGGAAAGAAATTGCAGCAAAGACTTTGAATCATCTAATTCATAAATCTGATACAGCAACTATCAGCCAACTTACTGCACTACTGACCAGTGATCAACCTGAATCCAAAGTGTATGTTCTGGATGCTCTAAGGAGTATGCTTTCTGTGGTTCCCTTGACTGATATATTACGGGAAGGAAGTGCTGCAAATGATGCAATTGAAACGATGATCAAGATACTGAGCTCTACCAAAGAAGAGACACAGGCTAAGTCTGCATCAGCTTTGGCTGGAATTTTTGAAATCCGGAAGGACCTTCGAGAAAGTAGCATTGCCGTTAAAACTCTTTGGTCAGTAATGAAATTGTTGAATGTTGAATCTGAGACGATCTTAGTAGAGTCATCACGTTGTCTTGGTTCAATATTTCTTTCTGTTAGAGAAAATCGGGATGTGACTGCTGTTGCTCGAGATGCATTGTCTCCTTTAGTTAGACTTGCAAACTCTTCAGCTCTAGACGTTGCAGAGCAGGCAACTTGTGCTCTTGCAAACCTTATTTTGGATGGTGAAGCTTCAGAGAAAGCAAACCCTGAAGAAATTATTCTACCAGCAACAAGGGTTTTATGTGAAGGTACTGTGCCTGGAAAGGCACATGCAGCAGCAGCAATTGCCCGCCTGCTTCATTCCCGCAGAATTGATGATACTGTTACTGAGTGTGTGAACCGTGCTGGAACTGTCCTTGCATTAGTTTCTTTTCTGGAATGTACTAGTGGTGGGTCAGTTGTCACGTCAGAGGCACTAGAAGCTCTTGCAATTCTGTCCAGGCTAGAAGGAGCCAATGAGAACATTAAGCCTGCATGGGCAGTTTTAGCTGAATTTCCAAAAAGTATAATCCCTATAGTTTTGTCAATCCCAGATGCAGCACCCCTGTTGCAGGACAAAGCCATTGAAATATTGTCACGACTTTGCCGTGACCAGCCAGTTGTTTTAGGGGAAGCAGTTGCAAGTGCCACGGGATGTATCTCATCAGTTGCTAGAAGGGTTATCAACTCCAAAAACTCTAAGGTCAAAATTGGGGGAGCCGCACTTCTTATCTGCGCTGCTAAAGTTAGTCACCAGAGAGTGGTGGAAGATCTTAATCAATCAAATTCATGCACCCATCTTATTCATTCACTTGTTGTCATGCTTAGCTCTGCAGACACTTATCCCTTGGTAAACCAAAATGGTGATGACAATGAAGCTATCGGCATATATAGGCATGCTAAAGAAGTTGTGGATGGTGAATCCAGCACAGGAACCGCTGTGATTTGTGGTTATAACTTAGCTATTTGGCTACTTTCTGTTCTAGCATGTCACGATGAGAAAAGTAAAGTTGTGATAATGGAGGCTGGGGCTATTGAAGTCCTCACTGACAGAATCTCACACTCTTTGCTGCAATACAATCAGGTACTTCGCCTTTTCACTTTTCCAAAATTTTTCCTCAAAATGTAATAAGTTTAGCTATTCCACCTTCTTGCTTGGTGCCATAGACAGCATGGATGAAAATATTCACGTTAAGGGATTTAGAACAAATAGAATTTATTTACCACGGGCAGCATGTTAGTAGAAAAAATTATTGCAAGTGTTTCATTGTCACTTAGCCTGGTTTCTTGCTCTATGTTTGTCCATGCAGAGTGATTTCAGTGAAGATAGTAGTGCATGGATCTGTGCTTTATTGCTGGGAATTCTGTTTCAAGATAGAGACATCATTAGAGCAAATGCAACCATGAAATCTATACCAGTACTTGCAAATTTGTTGAAGTCTGAGGAGTTTGCAAACAGATATTTTGCTGCACAAGCAATATCCAGTCTAGTATGCAATGGTAGCAGGGGTACTCTTCTATCTGTTGCAAATTCTGGGGCAGCAGGAGGTCTTATTTCCTTGCTTGGCTGTGCCGACACTGATATATCTGACCTTCTGGATATGTCAGAGGAGTTTGCTTTGGTGCGTTATCCAGACCAGGTTGCTCTTGAAAGACTCTTCAGAGTTGAAGACATAAGAGTTGGAGCTACTTCTCGAAAAGCCATACCTGCTCTTGTTGATCTACTCAAGCCAATTCCAGATCGTCCTGGGGCACCTTTTCTAGCACTAGGGCTTCTGAATCAGCTTGCAAAAGACTGTCTACCAAACAAGACTGTAATGGTTGAATCGGGGGCTTTGGAAGCTCTGACTAAGTATCTTTCCCTTGGTCCACAAGATGCAACTGAGGAAGCTGCAACAGATCTGCTAGGAATCCTGTTTGGTACTGCTGAAATTCGGAGACATGAGTCTGCATTTGGTGCTGTTAGTCAACTTGTAGCTGTGCTACGTTTGGGTGGAAGAGGTGCTAGGTATAGTGCTGCCAAAGCATTGGAGAGCTTGTTTTCTGCTGACCATATTAGGAATGCAGAAACTGCTCGACAAGCTGTCCAACCCTTGGTTGAGATCCTTAATACTGGTTTGGAGAAAGAGCAGCATGCTGCTATTGCAGCATTGGTAAGATTGCTGAGTGAAAACCCATCAAGAGCGCTTGCAGTTGCAGATGTTGAAATGAATGCAGTCGATGTCCTTTGCAGGATTCTCTCATCAAATTGTTCAATGGAGCTTAAGGGAGATGCTGCAGAGTTGTGTGGTGTTCTTTTCGGGAATACAAGAATCAGGTCCACTGTGGCTGCTGCACGCTGTGTTGAGCCTTTGGTCTCTCTCCTTGTGAGTGAGTTCAGTCCTGCTCAGTATTCAGTTGTATGTGCACTGGATAAACTCGTTGATGATGAGCAGCTGGCAGAGCTAGTTGCGGCACATGGTGCAGTTATTCCTCTTGTTGGCCTTCTCTATGGAAGGAATTACACACTTCATGAGGCTATTTCCAGAGCACTTGTGAAGCTTGGCAAAGACAGGCCAGCTTGCAAAATTGAAATGGTAAAAGCTGGAGTCATTGAAAGCATCCTGGATATCCTCCATGAAGCACCTGATTTTCTCTGTGCTGCATTTGCAGAATTACTTAGAATTTTGACCAATAATGCTAGCATTGCTAAGGGACCATCAGCTGCAAAAGTAGTTGAACCGCTTTTCTTGATGCTGACCAGACCAGAATTTGGCCCTGACGGACAGCACAGTGCTTTGCAGGTTCTAGTTAATATTCTGGAGCATCCTCAATGCCGCACTGATTACACCCTATCCTCTCACCAAGCTCTTGAGCCACTTATCCCATTGCTTGATTCTCCAGCTCCAGCAGTGCAACAGTTGGCGGCTGAGCTTCTATCACACCTACTCTCCGAAGAACACCTACAGAAGGATCCTGTGACGCAGCAAGTAATTGGTCCCCTCATACGAGTTCTTGGTTCTGGAATACACATCTTGCAGCAGAGAGCTGTAAAGGCTCTTGTTAGTATTGCTCTAGCATGGCCGAATGAAATTGCCAAGGAGGGAGGCGTAATTGAGCTTTCCAAAGTTATATTGCAAGCTGATCCTTCCCTTCCTCATGCATTATGGGAATCTGGTGCTTCTGTCTTATCCAGCATTCTGCAGTTCAGTTCTGAATTTTATTTGGAAGTTCCCGTAGCTGTTTTGGTGAGATTGCTTCGTTCTGGTTCAGAAAGCACAGTGATGGGTGCATTGAATGCTCTTTTGGTATTGGAAAGTGATGATGGAACTAGTGCTGAAGCAATGGCTGAAAGTGGTGCCATAGAGGCTCTTTTGGAACTTCTCAGATGTCATCAGTGTGAGGAAATAGCTGCAAGGCTGCTGGAAGTATTACTCAACAATGTGAAAATCAGAGAGTCAAAAGTCACTAAGTCTGCCATCTTGCCTTTATCCCAGTACCTCTTGGATCCGCAGACCCAAGCACAACAGGCAAGGTTATTGGCTACTTTGGCTCTTGGTGATCTATTCCAGAATGAAGTCCTGGCTCGAAGTAGTGATGCTGTGTCAGCTTGTCGTGCTCTGGTGAATGTTCTCGAAGAACAACCTACAGAAGAAATGAAAGTTGTAGCTATCTGTGCTTTACAGAACCTTGTTATGTACAGCAGGTCTAATAAAAGAGCAGTTGCAGAAGCTGGTGGTGTTCAGGTTGTATTGGACCTGATTAGTTCGAGTGATCCAGATACATCTATTCAGGCTGCAATGTTTGTTAAACTCCTCTTCTCCAATCACACCATTCAAGAGTATGCCTCTAGTGAAACTGTAAGAGCAATTACTGGTAAGTTTTTGTTTCTCCCTATGCAGAATTTCTAGTTGAAGCTAAAAACCCTTTCGCCTATTCAATTTTTATAAAATTCTCTAGTATATCTCTTTCAAAAGTTTCTTACTTGTCAAAGTCTGACCTAAGCTTGGGTAATTACTTGTTTCGAAAACTTCCTGTTACTTGTTGTTGGGATGAATTTTCCATGTAATTTCTCTTTTTATGTTTCTTTTAATTATGATGCCTCTGTTTCGGTTTTACAGCTGCTATTGAGAAGGACTTGTGGGCCACTGGAACTGTGAATGAAGAATATTTGAAAGCTCTAAATGCTCTCTTTAGCAACTTCCCAAGGTTGAGAGCTACTGAGCCTGCAACTCTCACTATACCTCATCTGGTTCAATGCCTTAAGACAACTTCAGAAGCTATTCAAGAAGCTGCTTTAGATGCACTTTTCCTTCTTAGGCAAGCTTGGTCAGCATGCCCAGCTGAAGTTTCAAGAGCTCAATCCATTGCTGCTGCTGATGCAATACCCTTCTTGCAATTGTTGATTCAGTCTGGCCCTCCTCGATTTCAGGAGAAGGCTGAATTTCTGCTGCAGTGTTTGCCAGGGACATTGTTGGTTGTTATCAAGAGTGGAAACAATATGAAGCAGTCAGTGGGAAATCCGAGTGTTTACTGCAAGCTTACACTGGGCAATACTCCACCTCGGCAAACTAAGGTGAGAGATGACATTTTGAACATACGTTTTGCTGTTTGTTCATACAATTGCACATCCATGCATCTCTCATTGGGTTAGGGAGGGGTGCCCCTCTTCTTGATAACATTTGTTTTTCATTTATGGAAATAAAACCATTATTGCAAAAAGTTTTAAGTCTTAGCTAGAGCTCGTCATGGCTTGTTTTAATCAGATTTCATGCTGTATAACTGATAAGTCTTACTAAACAATGCTTGAAATCTCCAGATGTAAATATTTCAAACTTGCTACCTTAGGAAATTTTGAAGACATTGCAGCTTGTCACTAGTCTCCCTTTTGCAGTGACTTACATAAAAAATGAAATATGGTTAAAATCTCATTGTTACATTTCCATACACTTTTACCTGCTTTCCAACTTCTTATTGTTTCTCCTTCTCCCGTCATGGACTTGCTACTGGTATTGATCAGGATATTTTTCTCTGACTTGTCAGGTTGTATCAACTGGTCCTAATCCAGAATGGGACGAGAGCTTTGCATGGTCCTTTGAGAGTCCTCCAAAAGGACAGAAGCTTCATATCTCTTGCAAAAACAAGAGCAAAATGGGGAAGGTAATCGAAGGATGTGTTTAGAATACTATATTTGAGATGCATTTTTCTTTCCAAAGTCACTTAACTCTCTCCTTTTTGTATCTCCAAACAGAGCTCTTTCGGAAAAGTGACGATCCAAATTGATCGGGTTGTCATGCTCGGATCAGTTGCTGGGGAGTACACGCTGCTACCAGAAAGCAAAAGTGGACAATCAAGGAATTTGGTAATAGAATTCAAATGGTCGACAAGTAACAACTGTTAGTTACATTATACTGCTCAGCTACATAAACTGAAACTTTAGAGAGAATATATTTCCGGTATAGAATTCTTTTTTTTTTTGTTTTCCTTTTGTTGCTTTTTCCCAACCTGTACTAGTTATTGTTGCAATGTAAATAGTTTGATTGAGAATTTGATTTTTGTAGTTGTTTCTCGACTCGAGCGACGTAAAGGGTAGTAATTTGTTCTACGTATTCATTTGTAATCTGATAAGTGTTATTCATTATTTTGTTGAGAGGATCAATTGAACAGACGTTTGAAAGTTGGAAGTTTGTAATTTTTGGACATATACATGCGTGCTTGTCAATCTGAGGAATGGAATTATAATAATAATAATACTCTGTTGGTTCTGGTTGTGGTTTTGGAGTTGGAAGTTGGAGTTTGAGTTGTGCTTTTTTTTTTTAGTTGAGGGGTTTGTTTCCTATAGTTTAATTATGAAATAAATAAGCAATGGTTTGAACTTTGAAGAGTTTGCTATGAGTATGATTTATCCCATCTTTGATTACAGTAATTTTTGATTTGAGGGCGTTGATTTCTTATATTCTCTCCGATCTTTTTTAATGGTTTTTTTAATTATAATCTCACTTATTAATAGAATAGAAAGAGAAAGAGAATGATTATAATTTTTGAAAATATGAAGGAAGTATATAGCTTATTGGGTGCAAGTTTTATAATAATTATTGAAAATATAAAATATGTGAAAAGAAACTAAGTAACTAGGTACGATAACTATTTAGTTTCTTTCTTTCTTATTTTACACAACTAAATTTCTTTTGGAGGGAATATTCATTTACTAGTATTAAACTCATGTGTTGTGAAAAAAAGATCATTTTCTATCAAACACGTTGAAAGCCCAATATTTATACTTAAAAGATTGATTCCAATAAAAATATTATATTTTAAAACTCTATAAACAATTACTCTTTAAATAATAAAATATTAACCATTTCAAATCCTAAAAATCTTGATCGGTACAAATTTCATTATTTAAAATATAAATTATCATTAAAAGAAATTATTATATAAATATATACATTGTTTTTAAAAAATGATAAAATAATGAAATCTATTTTAAAATTTTATAAAAAATTAGAATCCTTTGTCACTCTGTTGGTGGCGTCGGATTTTAGAATTTTGATTTTATTTAATATTCACAATGGATAATTTACGGAAAAAACAAAAAAAACAAGTTACAAATATGTGACATGGCAATCCTAGAGTTATCTTAAAAAAGTGAAAAAGGCAGTACACAAAAAGAATAGTAGACTCTAGAGGTGGGATGGTGATTGCTTGCTAAATAAGTGACTCATCATAAAAAGTTGTTTTGCTTTTGTCATTTTATGACTAATCAACGGTTGAGAGCTGCTTTTGGATAAAATGGAGGAACCAAAAAGGTTATGCAAGCAAGGGCCCAAGACTAGACAAAGCATCCCTCCATTAGTCCAATTTAAGCAATTTCTTGTCGACATTTTCTTCCTTTTTATTTATTTATTTATTTTTATAATTTATTGAAATTCTTCATTTTAAAGTAGAGATTCTTTCTTAGGTAAATGATTTGTTCTAGTTTTATCTGAATTTTTAAAAACCATAATATATAAAATTAAAACTGAGCTGAATTTGAAAAATTGTAACCTAAAGAACTCGACCCGATCCATATTCATATATAGAAAACGGTCAATAAATTAAAATGATAAATTACATATGATGTTGTCTCTTTTAAAAAAAATCTTTCTCCATGTTTGAACTTATCAACATCGTGCTCTGGTTTATATTTTAAAAACATAATGCCAGGTATTAAAAACATGGTATGAATTATGAAATGTAAATGGTGTAAAATCAACAAAAATCATGGAAAAAATCAGCGGAGTATATTTTTCCTTATGCCAAACATGGCAGGAAAGGAAAACGACATTTTTGTATCAGTATGTGCGTAATGAGGTCTTCTAATCATCACTCTTAAGACTGCGCTTTATTACACGTAGCAGATAGCTTTGCCTGGTGCGTAATGCGCACATCGCGTGATCTTCACTCCCTCCTCTCTCACTCTCAACTCTCAACTCTCTCAACAACACCGCTCTCCATCTCACCTTTCCACACTCTCAACCGCCACGCGCCACCGCTTCACTCACTCCACTTTCCGCATTGCGCACCCCTGCGCAGCGATACACACCCTCTCTTTTTTCCCCACAAAACTCTAGATCTCAACCTCATATGCTCTGCCACTTCTCCTGCTCGTTAGGAGTCCGGATGGCGCCTCGCCTGGTGCTTTTCCTTGTTACGGCGAGTGTGCTTCTTCTGGTGGAGGCCAGAAAGGAAATGACATTCTCGTGGAAGCTGATCCACCGATTCTCCGACGAAGCTAAAGCGGTTAGGGTTTCGAGGAATGTGACGTGGCGGTGGCCGGAGAAGAAGAGCATGGAGTATTATGAGATGCTTCTAAACAGTGACTTCCAGAGGCAGAAGATGAAGCTTGGTCCTCACTATCAGTCCCTGTTCCCTGCTCAAGGAAGCAAGACCATGTCGCTTGGCGATGATTTCGGATGGTATACCTACTTAGTTTGCTCTTCTCTTAAATTCTTTCGTTTTCAGATTATAGCTATGGAATGTTGAAATTGGAAATGCTCCTAGCAGGTTGCACTATACGTGGATTGACGTAGGGACCCCAAGTGTTTCGTTTCTGGTTGCCCTGGATTCAGGGAGCGATCTGCTTTGGATTCCTTGTAATTGTGTGCAGTGTGCACCCCTTTCAGCTAGTTACTATAGCGCTCTGGTATCCCACCCTTCTCTATTTCATTTCTTTGTTATTTTCTTTGACAAAAGATCATTAGATAGGAAAAGAGTGGAAATGGACAAATGCGGATTGAATTGTGTGGTAAGATATGTTAACAGGTTTAGCACTTATTTCCGATGATTGATTGGCAGGTGCTCCCTCGTATTTGGAGCATCTATTATGCAGGATAGAGATTTGAATGAATACAGTCCATCTCATTCGAGCTCCAGCAAGCACGTGTCATGCAGTCATGAGCTGTGTGAGCTGGGTTCAAACTGCAAAACCACGAAGCAACCCTGCCCTTACCATATCGAATATTATTCAGAAAATACTTCCAGTTCAGGATCGCTTGTCGAGGACATTCTACATCTTGCATCAGGAGGTGGTGACACATCAAATAGTTCTGTGCAGGCACCTGTGATTGTAGGGTATGTTTCTACTTTGATTTTATTCCAGGTTAATTTGTCAACTTAATGTGTTTTAGCTGTGTTTGTTGTCACGGTTTTGTGCCATTCCCCAGTTAAGGTTTTTGGGAAATTTTATTTGTGTTCTACTATTTACTTATTTTCTTATACACAGATGTGGCATGAAGCAAAGTGGTGGTTACTTGGATGGTATTGCCCCTGATGGTCTAATGGGTTTGGGGATGAAAGACATTTCTGTTCCAAGTATTCTTGCTAAAGCAGGATTGATCCGAAACTCTTTCTCAATGTGCTTTGATGACGATGATGCTGGGAGAATATTGTTTGGTGATCAGGGACGGGATTCCCAGCAATCTACTCCATTCCTGACTTTAGATGGCGACTAGTATGGACTTTGTGTTCTTATATAGTATACATATAGACAACCTCTCTTTCTTTTCCTCTCATTGATGCTAGAATCCCCCATGTTTGTAATTCTAAACTATGAACATGGTGCAGCTCAACCTACATTGTCGGGGTGGAGGCTACTTGTGTTGGGAGTTCTTGTGCTCAGCAGACAAGCTTCAGGGTGTTGGTTGATAGTGGCACATCATTTACATTTCTTCCCAATGCGGTTTTTGAAGTAATCGCTAAGGAGGTAGTTTACCGTTAACTTTGCTTTCATGACGTAATGAGATCACCACAGTTCTTAAAATTGTTTACTTGTTTGACAGTTTGATCAGCAAGTGAATGCCACAATCTCTAGTTTTGAAGGTTATCCTTGGAAGTATTGCTATAGGTTATCCAGGTGAATTTCCATGAAAATGAGCTTCAGATACCTGCCTGACGCTTCTGTGATGCAATGTTAATAAATTGAAATTGGTTTCTGTAAACAGTTCACAGGACTCTCCCAAGATTCCATCTGTAAAGCTCATGTTCCCAGGGAACAACAGC
>NBIL01150454.1:0-28009 GCA_002752925.1 Viola pubescens var. scabriuscula | reverse complement strand
GTTTTATCATTTATGCTTTTAATTTAAATTGTATTAATGTATTACGCATTACATGAGTATAAGTAATTAACTATAGTAGTGTTCAATGATATTTTTTAAGCTCTAAATGTAAGTGATCTAATCTTATCATCCTATAGAGCATGATTTATTATACTTGAAAATTCTTCGTGTGTATGTTAGGCTCGAAAAAATATATTATTGTAAATTGTAATAGCCATTTATATAGTTAATATGTATAAAGTAAGACAATTAATTATTAATAATACGACACATACTAGTAATATTACTATTAATCATTACTATAATATATAATTATCGAGGTATATAGTTAAAATGTAATTACTAATTGTTTAACAACTAAACGGTGTGTTTAATATCAAAATGATGTCGTTTAACAACAAAACGTCGTTTTGACATTAAACACAAATCAAAATTGAAATCAATTGAGAGAATCTCATCGTGAATCTCCTCTCCACTCCTATCTCGCTGCCGGCCTCCTCTCCTTTCTCGTCGCCGGTCGTCGCAGCAGGAAATCGATGTACCTCATCTCCTTTCTCTCCTTTCTCACAGCAGGAAATCGATTTTTTTCTCCAATTTTTCTTGGCACCCAAGTGACTGAAAATAGATCTTCTGCATTGAATAGATCCTAAATCCTCAGGTAAATCTCGCTTTGTTTGTTTCTGAGTTTTTTTGTTTTTTTCCTGTTGTTGTGTGATTGATGGGAATGTAACAGATGAGGAGGATAAAGTGGCATTTTATGTGGAGATTACTCAGACAATCTAATGGGGTTACGTTTGTTAGTAATTTAATTTCTGCTGTTTATGTATTTTTTTTATTATTTAACAAGGAAGCATACCCAGATTTATATTTGAGAAATTCATTTCTCTGTCAGTTAATCATGGAGCAGCTGAGCTGTGGTGGAAAGATCTGTTGCCTAGAAAAAGACTATTTTTGGTAGTCTTTGCTGCAATTTGGAAACTGGGTAGCATTGGTGTGGTGACTGGAGTTCTTAACAGAAACTGGGTTTCTGCATTTTTTTTCATCTGAGAGTTTTAATTTACAAAAAATAAAAAATAAAAAAAAACAATTCTGGGTCAGAACCGGAACCGGCCAGGCTAGACCCTGTAAAACTAGAACCGGCCTGGCTCGGATCGTTACTGTCCGGGCCGGACTGGTTCTGTCCCAAGCAGAACCGAAATTTCCAGGCCGGTCTGGGTCTAGCTCAAGAATCGGCTCAAACCGGCCTGTGTACACCCCTAAGTGGTTCAGGGCATTGAAGGCCATCTATTAACGAGTCCATCCACGCGCTTGCTGACGTGAGGTTCAATGTGGAGTCTAGTAAACCCTAACTCCATGGGTTTACAAATACAAATGTGGGTTAGGCCATGGAGTTATTTATCAACTTCCAAGTACCCCATGTTACAATCTTTTCCTCTCCATTTGTTTCCGTGCCATATTAGTGGTTAAAAATCGTGGACATTAAACTATGTTCGTGCTTTTTTTGTGTTTTAGGTTGTATAATAAATTAAGCAATGAAACACCCAAAACCTCTATGCTTTATGTAATTTTGTTGCATTGATCAACATTAGAATCATATTCGCCAATGAAACTTAAGTGAAGAAGTAACAAAAGAAGGGCAATGCAACGAATATGAGCATTATTTTAAAATAACATTACAATGTTGTTAGAATAAGTTAATTGTGATTTGAGTAGTTCAATTGCACGAATGATTTAAAAATGGGTTTAACATTTAATCTCTCAGTACAAGTTTATCCGTGCAGTATCCATGTTCATCATAAAGGGAGACGGTAAAGACACAACAATGTGAGTGCATATTTCTGAAATTGCACCCCACTTTTTGTTTGTAAATATTTCGCCAAAATTTTTACAATAAGATAAGTGAACATTATACTTTGTTGTACATTTCCTTACCTTTCAAATTAGACAGATGTAGAATATTGCCACTATATTTATGACTTTTTGGGTGCATCATACGTTCCATTGTAATGTGACTAGTCATATTACGTATTAGCGTAAGTTCCCCTAAATTTGAAATATAATTTTCTTTGTAGGAATGTACCATAACATTAGTGTGAGAGTGGTTAGTGGTTGTAATAGTCAAAAGTAACAAATAAATTAGTGGTCATGATTCATGAGGGTCACCTTGATTGAGAAATTGCTGATTCATTTATTTATTTCATGGTCATATGTCTGTTAGATAGCTTTGAGATCCAGATATTCAATTTGGTAATAACAAAACTTGACATCATACGACACTTATATTTAACTTTTTGACATTTAGTACTAATGATGGGAGGAAGTATAATTACAATAGGGGAAGAGTTCTGAATTTTGGTTATATATTTGTCGATTTTGTTACGACTAAATAGTTTGAGGACGCATTCATCATAAACGTTGAAGCACAACACTTGCAAGGGAGTAAGTACACAACCGAATCTCCACAGTAGTAATGATTTGTAAAGTATAAGATAACGTATTTACTAGTATGTTAGTTCATCTCGTATGTAGTTGTAAACTTGTTTGAGTTTTAATATGGTTCTACCTTTGTAATTAATATGGTTCTTCTCTTGTAACCATTTAACATATTACGTAACCATTGTTATTCATTTACAACTAAATAGAAACTACATCACTGCACTTGTAACCATATAATAAAAGAAATTACACTTAACCACAATTGAAGATATTTCTGGTGTCATATATAATGTAATTGAATGCATTGATAAATAAAACTATTATTAATTGACGCACAAAATAAAATATAGTTTTACAACTGGTGATATGAGAGATGAATAAAAGATTTAGTGGGGATAGTAAGTTATACAATTATTTGTTAAAATTATAAAAATGGGTATTGAGGAGTTGAAGATGAGGGTAAAACAGGATAAGTTGTGGTGGTTGGGTTGTTTCCAGGAGAAACGAGTTTTAGGGATGGAACTAGATAGATGTTACCGTTATGAGTGAGAGTTATTCAAGGAAATTTAACTGTTGATAGTCATTACTTTTTCCCTTACAAAAAGAGAACCCAGTGATTGGATGCTTCTTTTGTACATTTTCATCATATATTTTACCTCTTTTTAGATGATGATATTGCTGATTCTGGCATATTCTCTTCCTTTTTGTAGAAACCAGATAGAAGAACCAAAAAAGAAAGAAATGAATAGAAATGCCAAGAAAATAGAGCAAAAAGAAGACAACGGTGAAAAGAGTTATATTAGAATGAACAAGCCTCTCCCCTAAGCCTAGGGGAGAGCACATCGGCATCAGGAAGGAGCGCTTCTACACTAGGCCTAGGATGATTTCAACTAGACCAAGGAGCAGCGAAGTGGGCTTGGGCTTCAAACTAAGGCAAAACGTGCCAACACTCCTGCGTTCGACAGAAGACTTCCAGAAGGTGTTTCAAAGTTGTAAAATATCCTAAGGTTTGAGAACAATTCATTTTGTATTTTATCTTAAATTCTAGGAAAATAAGGACAGAGATAAGGATGATTGGATTTTTGCTAGTATATTTAGATAAAGTAAAGTCGAATTGGGGATCTCGACCTCTCTTCCTCTACGTTCTCTCTACAACCAGACTTCAAAACTCCATTGTTTTGCTCTCCTCGTCTTCATCCTTGAAATGAGGAGATTTGTTTATGCAATTGAATTTCGTATTTTATTTTATTATGTCTATTTCTAGCTAAGTAAATCGTTCCTAGTAAAGACTCCAACTTTGATGATTCCAGTATTGTGAGGTCTAAACGAATTTAATCAATTATGAATTTCATATTTCTTCTCTTCTGATTTCTTATTAATTTATTCTTGTTTTGATTTAAGAGTGATCAACTTAAGTTTTAAACTTGAATAATTACAGCTTTTCCTAATAACTTTGGGTCTACATTGTTAGAAGGAATCCGTAAGCAACTAGCTTGTGGCCAGCCGAAACTCTTAGTGAACGAGCTGAGCTCAGTTAGAGAAAAAGAAGAATTAGGTTATAGGGGCGAATGAATTGATCCCTAGGCCTAGGAAAGGTCTATCCCTATTTTTATCAACCAACTAGTTAAAATAAGTGAACCTTAGGATTACTAAGGAGGTTAGGGTTCTTAATAGAGGGTCTCTTTAAGAAACTTGATTAGGAGGAGAGTAGGAAATCAAAGTGAACCTTATTTCTATAGCCTCCATATGAAACTCAAATTTAAACATCTTTGCATCAATGATCAATACATGTGAATTATGACTTTGGGTATGTCTTTACTGGGAATTTTCTATCATCTGATCCTATTTATCATTTGTTTATTTACTATTTTGATTGCATTCTGTTTCGTGAATTAGTTATTTTAAAACCCCCCTTCATTGGTTACTACCGTTTGTTACAATTGGTCATACTTTGGAACTGAAATTAGACTGTAAATCCCTGTAGAACAATCCTCTTATCGCTTGCTACAATATCTTTTGTCTCAGCGTGATAAGTTGTATTATTATTATTTTTGACGGATTCGGCACCCATCAAATTTTGGCGCCTTTGCTGGGGACTCGGTTTACTATTTTTTATTTCTATGTTTTATGATCAGGTTCAATAGGTCTCAATTAGAAGGATCAGAAGAAGAAGTAATGGCTGATGTTGGAGAGGTATGGTTAAGTTCCATAGAAAATAAAATTGAAAAAATATCTTCTTTTGTCTCTTCTTTTGTTGCAGATCGGATGCGACCATTTACATTTGGTGGGCCCTGCTTCCAATCACACCATTCGGTAAATACCCACAACTACAATCAAGGATGGGGGAATCCCCCAAACTTCAACTGGGCTCCACAAGTACTAGAGGTCATTGTTAATGTGACAGTAGTGGACATAAATATGACATTACTAGATGTAATTCATGTTGGATAGGAAACGGGTGACACTTGAAGAGGATGATATTTAGACAATAATATACATAATCTATAAAACCTCAATACACTCTTCCGAATTTAGAATGCCCTTTTTACAAACAACAAAATGTCATTAGATCATCCGTGGTGAATAGTTGCCATTAAGTGTGTAACCGACAACATTATAAAAAACTTGGCCGCAAATGTCATTACTCTCTATGTCGTTAGGGAAGATAGCTGTAAATGGTAATTATTAAGATTAGTGTACATCAATATGGTATATATTGATGTAGATTTTTCGCATTGTTCATTTCTTTACCTTGTAAAGGTAATTATATCCACCGGCAGTGTAAATATATTACATTTACGAATGTCAATATACGTTCCCAGTTGTAACTTAAGTTGATAATACATAATGGACCCTTGAGGGTACAATGGACTTTTCACCAATTAAGAAAGGATGGTCAACAACCACGTCAGACGGGGTCAAGCCAGCCCCATCGGCACTCCTAACCATTGAAGGTCTAATCCATCGAAATCATAGCAAAGCCATCGGAATGACCAACAGTAACCCGATGGATCCTCCGTCCCAACTAAAGGAGATCAGAACATGTCCCCTGAGTGGCATGTTCAATCGGCGACCAGGTGAATATTATTATTATTCGATCCAATGATTACTTGCCACGTGAACAAGCTCTACCTACATGACATGTGTCCCCGGGTAAGATCTATAAATACCCCCTATCACTTCTTCTCAAGGTACGCTCAATTGACATATAAAAACACTGGTACACTCTCCAAGTTTACTCACACATATTCTCTTACTAACTTGATCGTCAGAGTCTTTACGCCGGAGGCAACCTCCGGCACTTTGCAGGTACCTGGAGCAAGGTCAGATCGTCACAGCAACGAGGTTTATTACTTAAAAGCCCCCACCTCAGATCGAAGATTATCATTTTTGGTGCTCTCGTTGAGAGCCTTAGATTACTTGAGTGAGAAGTCCTCAAGACCTAAGGACTCCATATCTTTTCTCTTCTCTTCGATCACGGTCAAAGATGGCATCCGACCAAGATCTCCCATTTCTCTTACCCTTCCATCCCACTGATGGCACCACTCCATCAACCCGGGATGACCTGACTACTCCAACTTCAACATCAACTCCAATCACACCTTCAGGACTAGGAATACTCTCAACTAACCGCTCTTTAACCTTCTCTGAGAGCCTAGGGCTCACCAACTAAACGTCCACGCCAACTGGACCAAGCAGGGCCGAGGCAAATCCATCTGTTATAGATGCCATTGTAGCCCTCAACGAGAGGGTAGATGCTCTCATGCGATTGATCACCGATAGGATCCCTCAGCCATTAGCGCAAGCGAAGATCCCGATATTACAACCGCCACCAGTACAACTACCACCTCCAATCGTTACTTCACAGGTCATACCGCCTCAGGCATTTCACGAACCATATGTTCCGCCGTATATTCCTATGGACCTCAATCTTGCCCTTGATGGAAACTAACATCCTCTGGAGGAACGAGAACGCCATCCTATCCGAAGGATGTCTCCAGCAATCCCTCGTCCCCTAATGGAAGAAGAATATATGGAAAATACACATGAGATTGTCAATCAAGTAGCAAGACACAATCCAAGGTCATATTTTCCACGCCAAGAGGCAAGGGGACATGATGATAGGAGGAGTAGGAGTAGATCCCCAAGGACACACACGTCTAGAAGAAATCCTGCTCGTGATGAGCACAGACGTAGGAGGTCCCGGTCTCCTTCAATCGGGAATCGTGGAAGACAAGACAATAATCCAGAGCACCCGTTCACTCTTAGGGTACGTCGGCACCAGGTGAGCCGAAAGTTCAAACTTCCATCGAAAGTGTACAATGGAACCACAAATCCTAATATCCATTTGACTAGGGTAAAGGATTTTGTGGCTTTCCAGTCCAAGAGCACAAAACCTTGTGTCAGGTATTCGTCTTAACGCTATCGAGAATAACCAGAACTTGGTTGGAAGGGCTGGCAACTAACTCCAACTACTACTTTACCCAATTGGAAACAAAGTTTAAAAGTAGATTTAGCACATCGATCCTATTGAAGAAATCAGCGGCCGCACTATTTGATATAAGGCGGGGCCCAGATGAGTCTCTCAAAGATTATGTGTACCGCTTTACCATAGAGATCGCCATGATATCGGAAGTCACAGTAGACTTTGCAATGGAGGCTTTGAAATAAAATTGCTACTACGATAAATTAGAAGATTCATTACTAGTGGACCTACCACAAACTTTGGACTTGTTGAGGATAAGAGCCCATAATTTTACAAAAATGGAAGAAGCCGATTATCATCGAACTCCCTAGAAGCAAGCCGAGAACCCGACAGCCCCGACTCCAAAGGGGTCGGCTCCCCGAAAGCAAGCCGAAAGGCGGATAGACAATCGGAGACGAAAACCAATGGATGATAAGATGACAGAGCCTAAAGCCACGCCACTTCTGATACGTCGTTCTGAAATCCTGGTAATTATAGAAAAGAGGAACTTGCCGATTCAATTTCCCAATAACAAACCATGAGCTCGCGTGGGACCACACAAAAATTTATACTGTCATTTTCACAAATCTCCCGGCCATGACACGGAGGATTGCAGGACACTGAAGATTGCCATTGAGCAATTGATTGATGACGGATACTTGGGCGAGTATGCCGTTAGGGCCAGAACACAGGGCCTTGGTAACCGGTTGGATACCAATCGGGCAAGTGATGTGCAAGCTGGACCATCCACCCCTTCAACCGATAGAAGGTCAAAAGGAAAAGAGGCACTAGTGACCTCTAATGATGGTGTGTTAATGATTAATTTGATTGCTGGAGGGGCTCAATCCATTATGGGACCTCATACTGGTGCAAAGAGGAAACATGATACGTTAGTGGAGGAAGATTCAGGATTTGATTCCGTTGATCGAATGACGATAACCTTTTCAGAAGAAGATGCGATAGGGGTGTCATACCCTCATAATGATGCCCTGATGATAGTTCCGATGATTGGCAATCATGGTGTCAAGAGGACCTTGGTTGACAACGGGAGTACCGTAAATTTGATATCCCTCAGTGCATATGAGGCAATGAAGCGACCAAAATCGGAACTACTTGAATGCCAACGACTAATTATCGGAGTAGACGGAATCCCAATTCTGATAACAGGTGTTGTTGAAATGCCGGTGTTTTTTCGAGAGGATAATTCAAAGCGGATAGAACAACAGTTGCTCGTGCTGGTGGATCTAAACCTACCCTACAATGTCATACTAGGACTACCCTTTTTGAATGCTTTCGGAGCCGTTATTTCTCAAAAATACCTGAAGTTGAAGTTTCCCTCATGGGAAGGCATCGTCACCCTTAAAGGTGACTAGGATTTAGCCATGGAATGCTACCTCATGATGATCCGAGGCCTCATCGATCGATATGTTTGTGTTGCCGATGACCCATTTCAAAAAGAGGATGAGAGGCATACACAGCCCTTGGAAAAAATGACAGTTGTCCTTGTAAACGGAGTTCCAAACGGGAACTTCTTGGTGAGCAAAAAGTTGACTCAAAGTGAATGCCGACAGCTACAGCAACTGCTTAACAAGTGCCAAGGAGAATTTGCATGGGAGTCTTTGGATATTCCTGGTCTCTCCAGGGATATAGCTGAACACCGACTGAATATCAACCCAGAGGCTAAACTTGTCCAGCAAAAAAAGTGGCCTTTCTCAAAGTTGATGAAGGCTAACTTCATCCGGGAAGTACAGTACCCAACATGGCTAGCCAATCCTGTCGTAGTCTCCAAGCCAAACGGTGAATGGAGGATGTGTATTGACTTCATCGATCTCAATGAGGCATGCCCTAAAGAAAGTTACCCACTCCTTTGGATTGAACAATTGGTCGACCAAACTGGAGGATACGAGTACTTGAGCTCATTGGATGCCAATTCCGGATATGATCAGATCCTGATGGCAACAGAACATGAAGAAAAAATGGCTTTCATCACCTTGACAAGCACTTATTGCTATCGGGCTATGTCGTTCGGTTTAAAGAATGCAGGGGCCATATTCCAGCGGACTATCAACAAGATTTTTGTATAACAAATTGGCAGAAATCTGGTAGTATATGTGGACGATATGCTTTCCAAGAGTAGAAGTTTTGAAGGTCATCTACAAGACCTAGAGGAAGTCTTAGAAGTATTACGTCATCACAACATGAAATTGAACCCCAAGAAGTGCATGTTTACTTTCCAAAAGGGAAAGTTCTTGGGGCATGTTATAAGCAGAGAAGGAATCCAACTAAATCCGTCCAAGCTCAAAGCAATTCACGACATGATCTCCGCACGCAATGTCAAAGAAGTTCAAAGACTGGCAGGGAGAGTGATTGCCTTGAGTTGGTTTATTGCAAAACAGGGAGAACGGTGTCTCCCATATTTTTAAATTAATTCGGAAACAATCCCCTTTTCAGTGGACAGAAGAATGTGAAGAAGCCTTCGGAAAATTGAAGGAGTATTTTTCCTCAGACCTACTGTTGACATGACCAGAAGAGGGAGACACACTATTCTAATATCTTAGAGTTGCTGATGAGGTAGTTGGTGCTGTTCTGGCACGAGACGTTGATGGTATACACCGACTGGTGTATTTTGTGAGTCACATCTTAAAGGATGTTGAAGTGAGATATTGTTGGATAGAGAAGGTGGCGTTTGCTTTAATACAAGCAACGCGAAAAATGGCCCGCTATTTTCAAGCACACCTGATAATAGTCCTCACCAATCAGCCACTCAGAAGAATGTTTCAGAAACCCGAAACTTCCGATCAGATGGTCATATGGGCTATAGAGCTTGAGCAACATGGCTTGCAATACCAATTCCGACCGTCTATCAAAGCACAGGCGTTGGCTGACTTTATCGCCGAGTGCACTTTCACGGAAAACTCATCATCATATTTTCCGGAAGAAGAAAAAAAGGACCTATACTTGCCCTACCCCAAGACCTGTGGAGACAAATGGGTCATTTTTATTGGCAGAGCCAAAAATCAAGACGTTGTAGGCGCTGATATCATTGTGTCAGGACCCAACGGACTCAAGAAGCGGTATGCTCTCCGCATCTTGAAACCGCTATCCAACAACAAGGCCGAGTATGAAGCACTTTTGTCGGGTCTACATTTGGGAAAAAACTTGAGCTTTGTGGAAGACTTACACCTTATGGTGTATGGAGATTCAAAACTAATTGTGGATTAAGTGAATGGCCATTCTCAGGCTAAAGATCCCACTATGATCCAGTATCTCGAAATGGTACAGCGAGAACTCCTGGAGATCAAAAAGCTGGGCATTCAGATCCAGATCGAGCATATCCCCCGAGAGCAAAATGAAGAGGTTGATGAAATCGCCATGATGGCCGCCGATAGGGGTACGGTTATGCCAATAGACGTGATGGTCGAAGAGATCACTTGGCCATCTTTGATGGAAGAACAACACTCTTTGTGTATCCATGAGGCCGAGAGCGATCGACGTATCCCAATAATAAACTGGATCAAGTATAATTGGTTGCCGAGAGATGCAGTAGCCAAGAAAAAGGTATTAAAACGAGCCGGTAAGTGCCTGCTTTACAACAGTGAACTCATTCGGAAGTGCTTCTCCCACCCAGCAGCAAAGTGTATCAGTGAAGCTGAAGGCCATTACACGCTGAGGGAGATTCATGAAGGTGTATGCGGCATGCACATGTCGGGGAACACCATGGTAGCAGAAGTTCTTCGGGCTGGATTCTACTAGCCCATCATTCGGAAAGATTATGACAATTTTGTGAGAACTTGCTAAAATGCCAAGAGTTCGCCAGAATTCTAAGGCAACAGAGATTTCTGCTATCGTCTCTTCATGCCCATTTACTAAGTGGGGAATTGACATCTTGGGACCATTCCCAAAGACCACCCGACAACTAAAATTCGTGATTGTTGCTGTAGACTACCACACCAAGTGGGCCGAAGTGGAAGCAGTGCCCATTATCACAGCTGAAAAGGCATGGCTCTTCTTTCAGAACTAAGTCATCATGAGATTCGGTGTTCCTAGGATTCTCATAAGTGATAATGGGACACAGTTCACTAGTGCCTTCTTCCGAGACCACTGTAAAGAATTGATGATCGAGCAACGATTCTCGTCAGTCGCTCACCCACAGATAAATGGTCAAACGGAAGTCACTAATCGGACCATCTTGTGTGGAATAAAAAAGGAGCCCGAAGAAAATGGGCAGACGAATTGGCACACGTCATGTGGGCCTATCGGATGACTGCTAAAACCAGCACAGGAGAAACTCCATTCACGATGACATATGGTACAAAAGCCGTCACCCTAGTAGAAATTGGAGCTTTAAGCCTTCAGATGGAATATTTTAATGAAGAATTGAACGAAGCAAAGCTATGGGAAAATCTCGACCTAACGCCAGAATTGAGGGAACAGGCATCCCTCAAAACCTTCCATTACAAACGAAAAATGGCTAAATACCATAACTGACGCGTTAGAGAGCGTTTACTTAAAGAAGGAGATTTGGTGTTGTGAGACCGATTGGCTACCGGATTACGCATGAGAAAGCTAAGCCCCAACTGGGAAGGACCCTATCGGATAACCATAGTTATCGGTAAGGGAGCCTACAACCTTCAAGACCTTAACGGTAATCTGTTATCCAACACATGGAATATTCAGAACCTGAAATTATTCCATTCAAGAGCAGATGTACTTTTCCTTTCATCTCCTTGATTAATATACATAACAATGTTCTTCATGATTCTTATGACGTACAAACAATCACACCAAATGCCTGCTGATACCCATCTGTCAGTCCCAAAAGGACAAATAGTAGTAGCCATCTAAGGAAAGTTCGAATCTATCGATACCCATCTCTAAATTCGACAAAGAATGAGAGGTAGCAGATCAAAAAAAAAAAAAGTGTCTACTGAGACCCATTTCCCAGTTCCGACAGGAACAAATGGCAGTAGACACCTCCGGTATTGGCAAAGACCTATCATCCAGCACCACAAGGGCAAATGGTAGCTGATAACCGAAGCTCCAAATCAGCCCAGACTGAGGAAAAAAACAACCTCCGCCTAAGATAGCCCATACCGTTTGAATGAACCCGGACCAACGACTTAGCAGAGATACTTTCTCCCATGATAGCTCGTTCCGTTTGAATGCACATGGTGAAGAGGCTTATGGGAATGAGAGAACAACCTCCCCTTTAAGATAGCTCATTCCGATGGAAAAGCTTACGGGATAGGAGAAGCCTCTCCCTAGATAGCCCATTCCGATTGAATATCCAACTTCCTAAGATGGCCCCTTCCGTTTGCATACAAATGATAGAATGGGCTGAATGGAGAGTGAATCAACGGTGGAAAGGCTTAATGGAGAGAAGATCTATTATCCCCAAGATAGCCCAAAAGAGGCTTAAGGGAAATAGATATCAAAACTTCTCTAAAATGGCTCAGGCTCAGCCTACGGGAAAAGATTTCCTAAGATAACATAGAACTTATGGGAATACCAAGGCTCCCTAAGATAGCCGCACACGCCCCAATATGGCAAGAGCTAGGCTTATGGGAGTAGAGAAAGAACAATTCCAATAAGGCCATCCCATTCGGTCAACAACGGCATGAGCCGGAGGAATAGTGCACTAAAGATTCAACAAACCATTCCCGTTCGGACAGCAATGGTAGGATGGTTTTGGGGCAATCGGCTTCATAAAAAAACAACATAAAACCACCCACATAAGGTGGACAAGTAAGTAATGGAAAATACCCTATCCTATGAGTATTATTTCCTTTGATTCATTACTACTATGCAATATCTTAAGATTTTTAGCTGTGAAGTGACCTCTCAAGAATATATTTCTGAGTAAAATATATTCTTGATCTGTATTGGACGCACCAACACTTCACAAGAAATTCCATCGGCTAAGACCCATCTTTTAAACTCAATAGGAAAAAGGGTAGCAGATACCAAAAACTTCCCCAAAAGACCTAATCCGTTTGAATGCACATGATAGGAAGGCATCCCAAAAGGGGCCCAATCCATCTAAATGCACACGGAAGAAAGGCATCCTAATAGTATCTATATGGATAAACGCTACACAAAAGTGTCCTAAGGACCACAAAAACTCGATCTCTATCATTATTAAATTGTTATCATTCGTAACATCTCCAACAAATCAAACGAGAAGAGATGACAAATGACAAGTGAACGATACCAATTGGACAAGCATAGGAAAAAACAAATCAACATGAGAAGCATATCTCTACTTCCTTTTGTTTTGTTTTTCATTCGGAATATACATATACATATACTATATGTTTACTAACAAAACAAGACATTGTAGATCTAACAAAAGCCAGCATTTCATTATAAAGGAAGTATATAATGGCTTACAAATTCAGACATCAGGAATACCCGCCACGGCATTCCCAAACATGTTCAATTCCCCGAAAATGATCCTAACCCCTCTAAGTGCACATTCAAGCAAAGCTCTCTTGTTATACAACTAGCTGATGGTAACTTGCAAATGAGAAAGACAGTCTCCAAGTGAATAGACAATATCAAGAGCATCGTCATCATCCTCGAACACCATATCTCTTCTACCTCTTAGCGCATCTACTCTTGCCTCCAAGAGATGGATGTCCACAGTAGTTTGAAGAATCTTATGCTCCAGTACGGCTATGTCATTGTCCAGATGCACGCTGACGTCTCTCACGCCATTAAGAAGAAACTTCATGTCACCTGCGAATTTTAAAAAAGAGCAAAATGAGAACTACAGAAGGAGGAAGAATGATCTTGGTAGTTATGGATTAGGACTGCTACAAATGAAGTCAATATATAGAAGGCCTGGTCAAGAAAATGTACCGGCAATCAACGGACCTAGAACACAGTCAAAGGCCTCGAAACAGAGCATTCACACTTGGGAACATGAAAAGTTGATTCCAGTAATAAATGGTGCATGCCATAGGGAATATCAAAAGAAGAAATAATGTAGCGGTTGGAAATACGGAAAGCTGGCCCTAGAGGAAAAATATTAATGCAATCCGAACAAGCAAGCAAAATGCTCTATATTTGACAAAAGAGCCATACGACATCTACATATAAGTAGTCAAGATAGACAAAAACAAACACAGAACCTACGGTTATTCCGTTTCATCTAGAATATCCAACATAGAAGGTTCGCCCGCTGATGGTAATGAAGGAAGCAGAGCTGGACCTACGGGCAACGGAGGAGACTTAGGAAGCTCTTCCTCTGGTGGTGAAGGCTGAACTGACGGCTGACTAGTTGGCAACGATAGCTGTCCTGCTGAAGATCCCTCCACACGTGGTGGATCATTAGAACCCATAGCCTCCTCACCATTGACAAGAACTGGCGGCACATCAAACTCGCGAAGATCGATCGCCCTAATTCGTGGCACCGTGAAAGGAAGTATGACACTCAGGTCAAATTGAAAGTCACCATAGCAAGCCTCAAGGCCACTCAAAATTGCCTCAATCAACTTGGCCTGAAGCCACTTCATCTTCTCAGGAACTTTCCCCAACTTATCACGAGACAGAGACAGTTCTTGCTGTGTCTCCGAGAGCTCCTGTTGAGCCTCAGAAGTTTTCCCTTTCTCTAGAACCAATGCCGACTGATTCTCCCGCTCCATCTTAGCCAACTTCACTTCAAACTGTCGTTCCTTTTCGGCCAGCTCTGATTGAGTTCTCCTGCTCATCTCGGCTAGCTCTAGCTCCAACTTAGCATTAGCTGCCGTCAGCTCTTCCATCCTAGCGTTATCAGTCTCTACCCTCTGCTTCTAGTGTCTGCATGACGCGCTTCCTCTTTTTTCAAATCATCTTCTAGCTTGGTGACCAACTCATAGTTCTTTCCCATTAGATACTGAAATTGATGAAATGCCGCGAAAATACTCGCCCAAACCTCGGCATGCTGATCCCCCATCGGCATTCTCCCAAAAGAAGAAAGAGCTATCCCCTTACCACTAGGCTCTGTCAGTCCTAGAGAAAGAAAACCTCTCTACACCAACCTACGCAGATCTACCTCATGAGTTACAAGACCGTATGCCCTAACAGAAGAAAGAATAGCGCGCACATCGAAAGGAGAGCCTTGCAAAATATCGACACAAAACTGATCCACATCCAATTCCAGCCCAGGCACAAAATGAAGAACAATGGGTGCAGAAGTGATCGGCTCCGATGGCTCACCCGCTGGCTTAGTAGCCTTCACAACAATCGGAGATGAGTGAACGATGGGCGGCAAAGCTGATGGAACTTCCCCATTAGCCGGAAGAGAGTGGAAGAAGGATGCATGCTCTAAGAAAATATTATCCGGTGAGGTAAGAAGGTCAGAAATATTAAGACTGCTCGATCCAATTAAAAAAGACGGTAACCCTACAGACCTAGTAGCTTCGGCAAGCCTTCCTGATGGGACCGACAGCGGCAAAAATAATGGCACAGCTGACACAGATGGCGCAGAACCACTTACCTCGTCTCTTTTTCTCTTGTTGCCACCGCTCATATAAGTAACCACCTCTTCCATAACATATTCGACCATTGTAGTCGCCAAAGGGTTTTCAATCGATGTCACTACCTGTGGCGCAGAATAATAGCTAATCGGCTAAGCAGGTGTAATATCTTCCGCAGACGATGGATCAACTACCTCACCGATGGGTTCTTGTAAACTTGAGTTAATAATCCACTGCCTTCTCCAATAAACTCCTAATCACCCGGTCATCCTTGGCGTTCCATTCGTCCGAAGTCGTGATTATCAGAGCACGATGGGGAGGCTTGACTTTCCCTTTACCTTTATCTTTACGACCAGCTCTAGTTTGAGCCGACGGAGCTGATTTTGGCTAGGAAAGCGGAGCAGGCTCTTTAATCTGAAGAGGAGTAAGGACAGGAGCCAAAGTCTTTTTTCGTCTCTTCAAGGGGACTTCCGGTGAGTCTTCCCTTTCACCCTGGAAGTTGTGCTCTTTGTTTCACCTGACGAAATTATCGGCCTTTCGCCCTTGGGAGGTGTGATTACATTCCCACCTATAAAATTCAAAAAACAACAATCAGAGTTAGCAAATAAAAGCAATTGACAAAAAAATAAGATACGCACCAACGCGGCATTCCTCATAAGGTAATCCGATGGCATAAAACCATGCCACAAATGGTTTTCTCACTCGAAGCAAATGAGAAACCGATACCATGTCAACTTTAGTCAAACCTACTAGTCTCATCCAAACCTTCTCGGTAATACTTCGGTTGAACCCTGTCGGCCACTCATCGGATGTCATCTCGAGGACGAAAAACTGGTTCTTTCAATACTTTATTGACGACTTGAATTTATCAAAATTTAGAGTAAAATACATCACATCCGGATCTGATTTGTGAGGCATAATACAAATCATACCTTTGCGAATAGACAAATAAAAGAAGTGACGAAGAAGGTCGAGACTGGGCGTGACAATCTGATTTTCTTCACAAACTCAAATAAACGAGTAAATGGTGGCCCAAGAATTCATAGTAACCTGTGCTGGATTTATGCTGTATTTCTTGAACAAACAGGAGACCAGATCGTGCAGTGGTAAGTGAAACCCATACTGAAAATCTTGGTATACAATATGCGGTCATGCGCTGCAAAATTAGTGCTCAATCGGAAATTTTCCCCCGCAAGACTGAGAGAACAATTCTTGGGAATCTCTTGACCATAATCCAACAGTTCTTGGTATAATTCAGCAATATCCGTTATCAACAACAACGTCGTCTCGATCTCTAACTCCTCATGGCACATGGGTTTGAGTGGAGTCTTACTTGTCGGAATAACAGAAGAACCAGCCATAGAAAGAAAACAAAAATGGAATGATGAAAACAAACGAAGAAAAGTATTGGTTAGTACCTGAACCAATCGAAAAAATGGACGCCTGAATCGGATCAAGAAAAGAAAAGAAGAGAAAACGCAGAGAAAATCCACAAAGATATTTGATTGTAGAAGGAAAGTGAGAAGACGAAATAAGAAGGGAGAGACGTTATACCTCTAAAATAGGTTGCCCTAATCGCTGTTGAGATGTCTTGTCAGATGTCCACAAGTGGAGAATAGCCAATGAGGAACCGACATGTGGCCAAAAGAAACCATTAATTTATTCTTCCTACACCTGCGATAATCTCTTCAAATTCCAGCACAGGAACCGAAGCAGCACATCTCTTCAAAGCATTAAAAACCTATTGACCTCGGTTGACAAAGGACGTGCCACCTAGGCACGCACGCTCCCCACTCCTCATCATTACCTTCCCAGCATTTATGAGGGGAATAATGCATTTAATGCATTAATCCACATCAGAATAAATAATGAAGAAGCCCACTATCAAAAAGCCCACGAGTAGAAGAAGCCCTTGGTAAACACCCGGGCTCATTTTTGGTTGGGCTTGATAATACATAATGGACCCTTGAGGGTACAATGGACTTTTCACCAATTAAGAAAGGATGGTCAACAACCACGTCAGACGGGGTCAAGCCATCCCCATCGGCACTCCCAACCATTGAAGGTCTAATCCATCGGAATCATAGCGAAGCCATCGGAATGACCAACAGTAACCCAATGGATCCTCCATCTCAACTAAACGAGATCAGAACATGTCCACTGAGTGGCATGTTCAATCGGCGACTAGGTGAATATTATTATTATTCGATCCAATGATTACTTGCCACGTGAACAAGCTCTACCTATATGACACGTGTCCCCGAGTAAGATTTATAAATACCCCTATCACTTCTTCTCAAGGTACGCTCAATTGACATATTAAAACAGTGATACACTCTCTAAGTTTACCCACACATATTCTCTTACTAACTTGATCGTCGGAGTCTCTACGCCGGAGGCAACCTCCGGCACTTTGTAGGTACCCGTAGCAAGGTCAGATCGTCACAACAATGAGGTTTATTACTTAAAAGCCCCACCTCAGAACGAAGATTATCATAAGTTATAACCGACATAATTTTAAAAATTATATGGATGTCTACGTAGTAAAGGAACTTAGTTGTAAATTTGAAAGGCCTTCTATAAAACGCACCACATTAAATGGGAAAACATAAGAAAATATCTCTACTGTAACATGTATTATTCATATTGAAACACACCATCACGTATGGAAGGAATCCAAAAACAACCCCATTTTACATTACTCCACCTGACTCTCCTTCATTCCATCCGAAGAGGCATTAAAAGTAACATGTCTCGATAGGCTACCGCTGCACCTGCTGTATCCTTGGTGATTTTTTCCTTCCATCTTCATGATTTCAATCCATTTTTGGAGGTAAGTAATTGACATTTTGCATATGGCTAAAGTTTTAATGAGAGATGAGAGCCACCCTATACTTGATGTCCTCCTAAGTTGCTGTCCTAAAAGTCATATACTGAATCTGTCTTTCCAGGAATGCTTTGTGATTCCTCATACGATTTAGCTTATTTTTTAGTAATGCCTTCCGCTGTGTAAAATTGATCGCTGCCTCTGTAATGATGTTATCAGCAACGTTGGCATCATTTTGGAGTTGTGTTTTCAAGATGGGATTCATCCTCTTAGGGAAGAAGGAAATTTTGCACTTATTTTTTTGCGTAGGTTAGTTGAGTGAACAAATGGTTATAAGATGATTAATTTACAGGAACAAAGAGTTGTGTCTGCTGATAATGAGGAGGTGAATAAGCCTGTCATCTAAATACTGGAAGGTATTTGGCTAAATTTAATTAATATGAGGAAGGATAGATATAAGGCTGTAGAACGTAATGATGATAAAGTCTGTCCAAATTCACAAGATTTACTAAAAGACAATAAGTATGCAGCACGGTCCTAGGAGGTTTGTAGTATGGGGGAGAAATTGAAAGTACAATTGACATATAAATGTGTGATTGCTATAAATGGGACTTGCTAGGTAATCCATGTAACATTGTTGTAGCAGCTATTAAAGTGAATGAAGAAACTCCCGAAGACTATGTGTTACCCTACCTAAAGAGGGTTTGCTATTTCTGTCAATGGCCTAACTTCTTGGAAGAGGATTTAGGAACAACTATGTGTATACTCGAAGTGCCTATTCCTGCCACGCCGAGCCGCAAAAGGGCAAATGAAGGAAATTACAATGGACGTGTTAACAGGGCTCTAAGATGGCAAAATCAAGAGCTTAAGAGACTGTACAACGAGGATGGGTAGGATGAGGATGAGTGATTGAATGCTTATTTCATGTATATTTACCATCTATTTTGATTGTATTTGAGATGGTGATACTGCTAATTTGGGCACATTTCTCTCCTTTTTTTTGTAGAAACAAAGCAAAGAAAATGATTGTGAAGAAAGTGAGCAAAAGAACCCAAAAAAGAGAGCAAAAAGGATCAAGTGATGGTCAAGACCGAATTTGAAGAAACCAGGCCTCTTCCCTAGACCAAGGGAAGAGTCATCCGCAGCCTCAACCTTTGGCCAAAGTGGAAAATCTGAACCAATGGGTCGCGAATGGGCTTGGGACACGAATTGAAAGAGGAGTGCGTAAAGAGCTTTCTGAAACCCTGATAAACTCAATCTCCTGTCAGCTGGAAAAATCGCAAGAGGATAAGATACAATTACTTATTTTATTATTTAGGATTTTATCTTTTAGAGATAATCAAGGAAAAGTTTTACTACTTAAGCTTTCTTTGTGGCATCCTTCAATTCATCTTTTAGTCTATTATTATTTTGTTAATTCTTTTAGATTTCTGAATTTCAAGGAAAAGTAGTTTTTAATTTTAAAACTCTATTTTTGTCTTCTCTCTTCGTCTTCCTCCTTGGGAAGACAAGGGAGGAGAAGTTCATCTTCATTGATTTTAATTATGTATTTTATTTCTAACTAAACTTTTATTCCTAGTGAAGGCAATTGAATTTTATGATTCGTTTTATTTGTGAGATCTAAATATTCTTTATATTTTCTGCACTTGTATTTCTTCTTTCTCTGATTTCTTGTCAATATTGTTCATGTTAAATTTAGGTCTAATCAACTTAGATTTTTAACCTGAATGATTAATGTTATTCCTAATTGTTGGTCTTATGCCCGAAACTAACCAATTAGATCGAAAAAATTAATAATAATTATTTAAGAAGTTAAATAAATATTCGGTGAATTTATTTAAGGTGTTAAATAAAATACTTGGTGCAATTTTACTAGGATATTATTTGATAATACCTAACATCTACCTAACATCCACTAGTAGGGTGTACTTTGGTAGCTAACCAAAGTTAAAATCAATTAATTGCATATATATATATATATATACATATGATATATATTGTCGAATATTTGTTGATATACATGTGATGTATATGCTAAAAATTGATTAATATATCTATGATATGTATGCTGAATTTATATGATGCATTTTTTAATTAAGCATACGGACTGTTTGTCAACATATACAGATCTATATATATACATGTTACTATGAGGCCGAAACAATGATCATTAAATGGTTTAATGTATTCAGTTTTGAAGATTTAATTTTATTGAATAATCAATCTAGGTGCTAATACTTAAGGGGTCATAATCGACCTGTTTTGGCAATACGATTGCTGAAATACTTCGATTGAAAAGGAATAAACGGTTTGTTTTGGCAATATGATTGCTAAGACACTTCGATTTAAGGGTCGTAATCGTTGTACCACCTAATCCTAGCGCCTTGTAATAGTTGTGTCTGTGACCCGTTTTCAAATCATGTTTTATGCCATCCATGTTTGAACACTTGTCAAAGCTTCGATCACCGAAGTATGAGTTATCAAAATAGTTTTGGGCCCAATATGCATTAGGTTATCTTAGTTAGACAAGATGGAAATGGTGCTTCCATAAGTTTAACCATGCTCATACTTATTTAGGCTGTAAAAATGATTTTGGGCCTAAGGCATGAGATGAGATTAAACATGTATGGGTATATGATATCCTGGATCTTATAATGTTTCTAAAAGTTACATGTGATGTAATTGGTAAATGAGTTACCTACATAAATAACTTGATTTTAAGCATCATGCCAAAGCTGAGTTTATAGTTAAGTGAAATATGAATTTTAGCCCACTTTCTATATGCAATAATTGTGATTACTGTAATTAATCTTAAGGGTGATTAATTGAGTGAGAATTTTTTTAATTGTTACTAAATGTTCATTGCATATCTTGTTGTAGATAAATGGCTACTAATAACAATCCGACACTATCTCTATGATCTGTCCTTGAGAAGGACAAGCTGACTGGTCCTAATTTCCTTGACAGTTTCAGGAACCTAAGAGTTGTTCTTAGGCAAGAAAGGAAATTGTATGTCATTGAGGAACTTGTTCCTAAGGAATCACCTGCTAATGCTACAAAAGGTACAAGAGATGATTACATGAAACATTTCAGTGATGCTCTTGATGTTAGTTGTCTTATGTTGGCCACTATGAGTCCAGACCTTTAGAAGGATATGGAGCATATGAGTGCCTTAGACATAGGCTACCATTTGAGGGAAATGTTCCTACAACAGGCAAGGCAAGAAAGGTTTGACACTGTCAAGGATCTACATTCTTGCAAGATGATTGAAGGTGCATCTGTGAGCACTCATGTTATGAAAATGAAAAGCCACATTGATCAACTTGAAAGACTTAGATTTCCCATTAGTCAAGAGTTGGCTACAAATTTGATTATGAATTCCCTTACTGATAAGTATGATCAGTTTGTTATGAACTATAATTTAGGGAATATAGAGAAATCCATTTATGAGTTGCATGGGATGCTAAAGACTGCTGAACAGAAAATCAAAATAGCGTCTGCCTCTATCTTGATGGTTTAGAAAGGAAAATGGATGAAATGTAATGGCAATAAAGGTGGCTATAGTAAGCCTAAACCTAAGCCTATGAAGAAAACAACAAAGGTTCCAAAGGTTGGAACTTGCCATTTATGCAATGAACATGGTCATTGGAGAAGATATATCTAGAAGATCTGAAAAAGAAGAAGAGTAGTGAGACTAATAGCTTATGATATTTATGTTATAGAAATTAATCTTTCTATTCCTACTTCTTGGGTAGTGGATACTGGTTGTGGAGCTCACATTTGTGTAAATATGCAGGATCTGAAAAGAAGTAGACCTTTAAGAAAGGGAGAGGCAAACCTACGAGCTTGTAATGGAGCAAGAGTTGTGGCTAAAGCTGTAGGAACTTATGAACTGCTTATTCCTAGTGGGCTTGTTTTGCTTTTGAACAACTATTATTTTGTTCCAGCTTTGAGTAGGAACATAATTTCGGTTTCTTGTTTGGAACAAGATAGATTTGATTTTATTATTAAGAATAAGAAAAATTTAATTCTTCGGGATGCTATACATTATGCAAATGGTGATTTACATAATGGCATCTATGTTCCAAACCTTGATGTTCCAAATGAACAACCCATTCATAACATATCTACCAAGAAGTTTAAATCCAATGATTTAAACCCATCCTACTTATGACATTGTCGTTTATAAGCCATATAAATGAGAAACACATATCAAAACTACATAAGGATGGATTTTTGAGTCAATTTGATTTTGAATTATATGAAACGTGTGAATCTTGTTTACTGGGGAAAATGATAAAGAAACCCTTTACTGGTCAAGGTGAAAGGGCTAGTGAGTTATTGAGCCTTATATATACCGATGCTACATGTGGATATAAGTAGTTCATTATATTCTCAGATGATTTCAGTAGATGATTTCTACTTAATGAAACATGAAAGTTTTGAAATGTTTAGGACTTTTTAGAATGAAGTACAAAATCAACTTGGCAAGACAATTATTGCACTTCGATCATCTTAGAAATTATGGAATTATTTCACAATTAACTCCTCCGGGAACACCATAATGGAATGGTGTATCTGAAAGGAGAAATCAAACTTTATTGGTTTTGGTCTGATCTATGATGAGTCGAACTAATCTTCCTCCTACCTTTTGGGGTCATGCGCTGAAAAGACACCATATGAGATATAGAATAATAAAGTGCCTAGTTTATCTTTTCTCAAGATTTAAGGATGTGAAGCTTATGTGAAGCGTCAAATCTTTGAGAAATTAGGACCCAAATCTGGTAAATGTATTTTTGTGGGGTATCCTAACAAAACTAAAGGATACTACTTCTACAATCCATCTAAGAACAAAGTGTTTGTTGCTCGAAATGGAGTTTTTCTAGAGAAGGAGTATATCTCTAGAAGAACCAGTGGGAGTAAAGTGAATCTCGAAGAAGTTAGAGAACTACAAAATGACTCTTCAATGCTTGAGGAATGTTCTGCGAGGAGAAGATCTATCATTAATTTTAGATATGATTTCGTCTTTTTAGGGATTTTGATTCCCTCTTCAATAATTTCCTTATTTCCTTGCCTTGATTCTAGGGGAGCTGGACTATATAAGTCTCCTCTAGGGTTACAAGCGAGGGGGGACTTTTCAGAGGAATAATTCTATTTGCTTTTATTAGTTTTACATCACTTTCACTCTTGCTCTTCCGGCAATGGAAGATTATCAATAATAATTGCTACTCATAATATTTCTCACTTTATATTATGAGTATGCGTAGCTAAACCCTATTCTTGGTAGAGGCAACTAAGGCATGAGTATGGGTATAGCATGAGATTTGATCGAACTTCACTAATCTTTGTTTCGTATTCAGCTAATTCTCGTGTTTAATCTTTGTATCTCTTGTTTAGCATTGGATCTGGCCAATCCAAGACTCAGCAGCAGTGCAATCGCCATTCCTAACTCAGATAACGTAATCTCAAGCCCAAGAAGGATCGAAGTAGGCAGCTATCCGTTATCGACGCTGATCGTGTAACGATAGGAGGAAAGGTTGATCTCACGAACGCCCGATTGACGCCCGAGGAAACCTTCAGGAGTTGTCTTCTTCTAGAGCGTCATCTGTCGACTAGATCAGTTCCTAGGAAAGATCTAGTTAGCAAAGCATCCTCGGTAACCCGTAATCCCGCGCCTTGGCCATTGGAACGATGTTGATAAGGAAGAAGTAGGGGTTAGAGATATCGATACTTCATAGAAACTCTATGAATCAAAGAGGAACATCTCTGCGTCGATGATTCCATCCCATTACTCATAGCCGACAGCCTCTACCGGGAATCCCCCTCATGAACGTTTCACAAACCAATCTCTTCATTGCCTTGGTTAAGGATACTCTCTTCCTTGGGCAAGACGATCTAGCAACTTTAATTAATTTTATCGTTATTATTACTCTTCAATTTCCCTTTTTCACTATTGCAAGTTATTAAGATTAGTACCATTATTCTCTCTGTGGATCGATCCTCTTACCACTATACTCAAATCCATTTTGTGTTTAGTAGTAGGTTGACTATAAATTTAACTCCTGATTCTGCACCTTGCGACGGGTGCGTGCCATGCATACCTTTAAAGCAAGGTTGGTTGTAAAGGGTTTCAGACAAACTCATGGTATTGACTATGATGAAACAGTTGCTATGATAAAATCTATTCGAATTGTCCTTGCCATTGCTGCATACTATAATTATGAAATATGGAAAATGGATGTAAAAAATATATTTCTTAATGTTAATTTTCTTGAGGATGTGTACATGACACAATCTGAGGGTTTTGTTCATTCTGAGAATACTAATAAGGTGTACAAGCCTTAAAGATCCATTTATGGATTCAAGCAGGCTTATCGGTGCTGAAATATTTGTTTTGATGAAGCAATCAAAGATTTTGATTTCATCAAGAGTGAAGATGAACCCTAAGTCTACAAGAGAACTAGTGGGACTATAGTTGTGTTCTTAATCCTTTACATTGATGGCCACCTACTTATTGCAAACGACATTCCTACCTTGCAGAATGTCAAGACTTAGTTAAGGAAGTGTTTTTTAATGAAAGACTTAGGCGAGGTAGTCTACATCCTTAGGATAAAGATTTATAGAGATAGATCTAAAAGGCTGATCGGGTTAAGTCAGAGTATTTACATAGACAAAGTACTAAATAGGTTCAGTATGCAAGAATCCATTAGAGGGTTTTTGCCAATGTCTCATGGCATTAACCTTAGCAAGACTCAATATACTAGGAAAAATGAGTGAGTGTGCATGAGTAAGATCCCTTATGCATCGGCTATAAGATCTATCATGTATGCTATAATATGTACTCAACGAGATGTCTCATACGCCTTGAGCATGACTAGGAGATACCAGTTGGATCCAAGTGAGAATCATTGGACAATAGTTAAGGGCATTCTTAAGTACTTAAGAAGAACAAAAGATGCTTTCTTATTGTACGGTGGGTTGGGAGATGAGCTTGTTGCAACTAGTTACACAAATGCTAGCTTTCAAACTGGTCGTGATGATTCAAGATCATAATCAAGATTTTTTTTCCTTCTGAATGAAGGTGCTGTAAGCTGGAAAAGTTCCAAGTAAGCAACTGTGGCAGATTCTACAACTGAAGCTGAGTATATAACAGCATCAGATGCAGCTAAGAATGTTGTTTGGATAAGAAGTTTGTTGGTGATGTAGGGGTTATTCCCAGCATTGCCAATCCAATGGACATTTATGATGATAATAATGGTGTCATTGCTCAAGCAAAGGAACCTAGATCATATCAACGATTCAAACACATACTTAGACGTTACCATTTCATTCGAGAGATTGACAGAGGTGATGTCAACATATGCAAAGTGCCAACAGAAGACAATATTTCAGATCCTCTTACAAAACCTCTTCCACAAGCAAAGAATGAGCGTCATGTTAGGTCTATGGGTATTGAATACTTGTATGACTAGACCTAGTACACGTGGAAGATTATTATTGTAATTGTTTGATTGGATATTTTAGATTACTGTCATAATTTGATTTTATTATCTTTATTATAATGTTTACATGTTTACATATAATAAAATGTCCCTAGTTTGTTATTATTGTATGAGCAATAATAAATTATAACTAGTATGGTTTTTATTGCTAATCATAAGATGATTACGGTGTATAGAGTTACAAATAAAAATCATAGGTACTTTTGTGGAGACAGGGTACTGGACCGACCCGCTATGAAATTACTACATGGGTTGATGTCATAAGTAATTATCATAACATATGTGTTATTGAATCCCTAGACTTGAGATCATCATAGATTCCTACATAATGAATAATATGCTTTAACTTAATCAAATGTTGTCTTTAACTGGACAATTATAAAGATTAAGATTGGACATATTAAGATCTATGTAGTGGAAATGTTTGATCAAGATGGAATTTGTCCCTCTCTTTGGAGAGATGTCTCTAGGCCCCTCGATAAGTAAGACTGAGACATGCATGGTCGTGCTCAAATGAATTGATAAAGTGATCAATGTCATTTGTTTTATCAGTTTACTTGGAGATCGAGTGTAAATGATTGAATTGATTAAGGGTGACAATCACCATGCCTTTGTTCAATCAAGACATCGTGTGACAAAAGGATTATAACATCAAGTTACAAGAGGTTGAGTCGAATAAGTCGACCTTCATTTAACTTGGGTAGTCGTAACGTCTTGCTAGAGGCCACTTACGACTTGTAGATAATTTTTTTTATTCTACTGCCAACGTTAGATGAGCCTACAGGGTCGCACATTAGAATGAGCTGATGATAGATGCTTTAACTCTTTTGATATTGGTGTATGTTTAAGGGCAAGTGGGAGATTGTTGGTCTTGTGCCAAAAAATTAACCAATTGGAACGAAAGAATTAATAATAATTATTTAAGGAGTTAATTAAATATTAGGTGTATTTATTTAAGGTGTTACATAAATACTTGGTGCAATTTTACTAGGATATTATTTGATAATACCTAACATATACCTAACATATACTAGTAGGGTACTTTGGTAACTAACCAAAGTTAAAACCCTAGAATATAAAGTTAAGGATGAAAACATAAAGGTTAGGTGTTAGTTTTGTTAGCTTTTTTGAATTTCTTAGGGAAGAAAATCGAACACCAATAAGAAGAGAAAAATACAATGAGTTGCATTCTAGTAGATTGTGAATCCTTTTTCCTTCTATTCTAGCAGACCATTCCTGTCAATTATTCGGCTCATTCGTGTGGATACCAATAGAGGGTGTTCATCAACACGGGCAACACCTATTGGTTCGATTTGACCTCTTGCAGATGACTCATCCATTCGAATCTTTGTGTTTTGGTTTAGTGCTCAAACGATTCTATTTCCGGTGAAAGGTACACGGTTCGAATCCTAATCAGCATACATTATATTCAATGGCTTGGTTCCTGTTTTAGGTTTGTAATAAGTCTTCAACTATGATTACGACTAAGACCCTACTGATATGATCTAGGCTCCAAGGATGGAGGGATTGGACCAAGCGTTTGGAGAAGAAGATGGATCTAGCTCTTGGACGGTTGGGTTTGCACTTTTGGATCCGTGGAAGATGGCTGGATTATTGAGGAAGGATGAAGAGGATAACATCTCAAGCAGATTGAGGAGATGCAGAGGAATATATGGGGGAAATATGAATAGGAATTGATGTAGAACAAGTAATGGAACTCATAAATTTCAAAGAAATATATGACGACCTTCAACCAAGGTTTGTATGACCCTTGATGATCCTAATGATCACCAACTTACTCAAGACAAAACAAGATTAAAGGATGGATTTCACCTCAAAGGAGGCCCAGTTCCAAGAACCCTAAAGCTAAGCTAAAAGTTTGGTCTTAGATTGATTTAACACAAAAACAAAGACAAATCTAAAATGAGCCTATTGCTCACTATTTATACTTAGGTCTAAACAAGAGGTGAAACCCCTAATACACCCTTAACAAAGGGGCTTGAGGTGCAGCAGCTTGAACCAAGGACAAGTTGATACGATCTTGGATCCAAGGAGGGATGACCAAGATGCTTGCGTTTGAAGGTGGATCTAGTCTCGTTGACGGTTGGGTTTTGTAGCCACCTGAATGGGGATTGATGGACGATTTGTGATGGAAAGATGGAGAAGATATCGTCCTTAGAAGGAGAAGGGAGATGCAGTGAATTAATGGATGAAAAGGAAGAGGATTTGATGACAACACAAGAAAGGTAACTCATAAACCTCAAAGAAGAATACAAGGATCTTAACCAATATTTGAATGAACCTTGATGATCCTATTGAT
>NBIL01150438.1:0-11032 GCA_002752925.1 Viola pubescens var. scabriuscula | reverse complement strand
TGATCTCTGCTAACCATTATCTGGGTCTTCATCTGTTTATTGAATTGTAGGCTTAATTTGGATTGTTTTGATGATCAGCAATGTTGGGTTGGGTTTTGATTGCTAATACAAGGATCAGATGATCCAATCTAGGCAATGCTCTTAATTAGCGTTTCGAAATACATTAGACACCACTGGTGAACACCATAATATTTATAAGTTGTGTTGGCATTTATATGTTGGATAGATCCTTTTGTTAGAGTGACACTATATTAAATTTTATTTGACATGGAAGTTTACATTAGATACGCGATTTGGACCGTGGCGCCGTGGCAAGGTTCAGGTCTTGATTAGTTGATTTATAAAATTTAGATTTTAAGTTTTCTTTTTTCCCGTGGATTGCACTTTGTTTAATGAAAATAGATCTTGGCAGATTGTAGCATGCTGTGACTCATATTTCCAACACTCTCTTGCCCTGCCACGTTTCAGGTAAAGAAAGGCAACGTGCCCCTCCTCTCCGATCCTGAATAATAAATACACGGCTCTACCGCATCGACAGGATCGTTTCCTGCCGAACCTGACAAGAATTGCTGACTGCTGCTCCTTAATTGTACTGTCGTTTCCCTTTTCGATAATCGGACCTGATAACTAAGTATATATCGCAACAGAAAAAACGGATTGTCACAAAAACTAGTGATCTAGATGAATCAAGCAATTAGATTAACTCGAGCTCAAAATTCTTCTAGTGCTGCTGCTTTCCTGTCATCTCCTTGCAAGAAACAGCTGATAGTAATCAATCAGAAGCCTTCCACCGTCCGATTCAGGGAGGTAACGACTATGGCGTCCAAGAAGGAGGAGAGTCAGCAACAGCAAATCAAGGACGACAAACCTCAGAATCCTGATAGAAAACATGAGTAATCTCACTTTTTTTTATATATTTTCTTTCGTTTTTCTTTAATTTGTTGATGAGTATATATAAATAGTTTGAAGAGAAATTGGTTTAGTATTAATTTTATGTAATTTTTTAAAATTAGGGATATTATGTCGCACTCGTTTGGAGAAGGATATTCTACGAGATCAGATGAGGAAGGATTTGGTGGGATTTATGGAGGGAATCAATCCGGGTGCAAGATTGGAAGTAATGATGCTGTTGATCATCCTGGTATTTACGGAGTATTTTATTAATTAATTACTTTCCCAAACGTGAAAGTTTCTGTAAATTTCAAAGAGTAGCGATTTTCTTTTTTCTTTTCATTTTTATTTTTCATTACAATTATGACCAAAAGCACTTATCAGTTATACTATAATTTGCGTCGCAAGTCAATATATTATACATGCCCTTTTCTCACTATTCATTTCTTTGTTGTTTGGATGAAGATTATGACAAGAATCAAGGGAGCGAGGTGACAGAGAAGGAGAAAGCAAGGAATCAACAGCATGTGGATAAAGATAAATCTTAGATTGTCCAGTTAATATGAAGTTTATGTATTCGGTTTTTCTTTATGGGTCCTTTTTTTTAGTTCGTACTCTTGTTAGCGTTATTGGTCTTTTAGTATGTTGAAGACTTGGCAGGGTGAGTGCCATGTAATTGCTCCATCCGTTGGCTTTAGTTGCTACTTTGATACCGTTTTGGATGTAGAACAAGCACTGCTTCTCAAGGTATTTTGGTTTTGTAACATTTTTTTTATTTTAATTCATTTTTTAGATTGGATATTTAAAGATGGAATTTTGGATGATTTTCTTTTTAAGTATTTAATTTTTGAATATTGAATAATTAATTTTATATATATATGCGAGACTGTAATTCTAAAATGGTAGGTTGAGATATTAGGTACATTTTGCTCTCAAGCAAGTCAAAGATAATGAAGGAATAGGTCTTTAAGCAACTCCTTTTGAAACTAAGACTATACAGATCAGTCTCCACAAGGCAGTCCATTGTCAAACCACACAGCTAACAAAATGTGGATTAACCATAAAATGTTGAAATAGAAGTCGGTTCTACGGAAAGCTTTTGAAAACGCAGTGCATCTTCCGCCTACATCGAGATAGTCGCACGTAATGAGAGAACACGGCCGGCCATTCTGTACTTCTTTTCTTAATGGCTTTTAGAGGGTAGAAAATTTAACAATGAGGTAATTGAAAAAAAAAACCGTAATAGAAAAGAGGGCAAAAATTATAGGTGCATGCAGCATCCAGTTACTTGCATTGTATTTAATTTTTAAATAATATTTGGGATACTACTGATTTTATTAATAAAATTGTATTGATACGTCAAAATATAATTGAAATTTATCAATTCCTAATTAGATTATATTATTATTTTTATTTAAATAAATAACTATCAAGTTAATATAAAGATGACATGTATACTTTTAATATAAAAATTAGTACAAATGTTTTTAATTTTTTTTATCAAAGCTTTGTCCAAGTAGTTTGAGTAATGTAGTCGTTGGAGTTAGTGTGATAGGTGGTTGATGGTTGCAGAATCTATCAAAAATAACATAAAATAAATACAACTTATCACACTAAAATAAAGAATTGTAGTAAGTGATAGGAGGATCGTTCCACAGAGATTTAAGGTTAATTTTAATATCTAAATATGACCGATTGTAACAATTGTGGTAACTAATATATAGGGTTTTTGTTGAAATTAATTAATAAAATAGAATGAAATAAAAACAGTAAATAAACAAATGAGAATAGAAATCAGATGATAAGAAATTCACAGTAAAGACACCATCAAGATTATTCATCGATTTAAAGATATTCAGAATTGAATTTTCACAGGGAGGTTATAGAAATCAGGTTCACTTAAACTTCTTACTCTCTTCCTAATCAAGTTTCTCAAAGAGACCCTCTATTAAAAACCCTAACCTTCCTAGTAATCTTAAGGTTCACTTATAGGATTTTAACTGGTTGGTTGATAAAAACAAGGAGAGACATTTCCTAAGCCTAGGGATCAGTTCATTCGCCCCTATAACTTAATTCTTCTCTATCGCTAACTGAGTCCAGCTCGTTCACTAAGAGTTCCGGCCAGACACTAGTTAGTTGCTTACAAAATCCTTCTAACAATGTAGACCCAAAATTGTTAGGCAAGCTGTAATTTATTCAGGTTAAAACCTAAGTTGATCACTCTTAAATCAAACAAGAATAATTTTGGGGATGAAATCAGATGAGGAGAAATACGAAATTCAAGACTTATTAAATTCGTTTTGACCTCACAGTACTGTAATCTTAACTCTTGGAGTCTTTACCAAGAATGATTTAATTAGTTAGCTAGACAAAGACATAATAAAATTGAATAAAAAGTAATTGCATAAAAATAGAAATATCCTCGTTTCAATGAAGAAGACGAGGAGAGCAGAAAAATAATCGAGTTTTTAGCTACTGTAGAGAAACAATGGCAGAACGTGAGAGGAGAAGAATAGACCCCCTCTCCTTCTAACTCTCCTCTCTATATAATCTAAAAAACTAGCTAAAATTGTTTTTATCTCTTAGAGTTCTAGATAAAGTACAAAACTGGTTGTTCTCATCTCTTAGAAAGCTTTACTAAATTGAAACTCTACTGGATAGGCGTCCTTTGGAGACAACTGTGCAAACGCGAGCTTTCTGGCTGGAACCGTGCTGAAACCGTCCTAGATATAGGGAAGAGACCACTTGTGACTTTCTCCTAGGCCTAGGAGCTGGGTCACATTGCGCTGCTGGTTAGAGCGAAAATCTCCTAGGTCTAGGGAAGATACCACTTGCACTGATGTTGAACTCTTTGATCCACTTTCTTCTTTTTGCTCTATTTTCTTGGCGTTTTTGTTCTTTTTTTTATTCATTGATTTTTTTGTCTGGTTTCTACAAAAAAGAAGAGAATACACCAAATATCGGGGCAAAAACTTGAGTACATCTGATGTACCCACTAATCAGTACCACTCCCATTTAAAATCTGACATGTGGATAAATGATACACATCATATTTAACGGAAACAGATCGAACTAACCACCGTTAACTTAATTAATTCTTTTTTTATTTTCTTAATAATTTTTTATTCAACGTTCCATCGTCTCCTCTTTCTCTCTCTAGAAACCAAAACCATCACACATCCTTCATTTTCTCTCTCTAGAACAGCCATGGCATCCTTCACTTGCTCCATCCCCATTGCCCCTATCCGCGCATCATCATCCGGTTAACTTAATTAATTCTTTTTTTCTTAATAACTTTTTTATTCCTTCCCCGCTTGCTGATTCTTGGTTCATCACAAATTATGTCTTCTCATCACATCTTAATATTATATCATGGAACGTGCTAGCTTCCATCGTCTTCCTCCTCAGTTGTTTCGCTTTCTCCTCAGTGAAGCAACCCAATGCGAATCTGGATCTAGCTCGACCCGGATCCGAATCGGAACCCGAATCTTTGTCGACGGACTCATTTGGGTTTTTGGCGGAGGAGGGGTTGGTTAGGTAGTCAACATCCGATGACCAACCGATGCCGGGTTCCTGAGATTCAAGTCCGGCTTCTTGGATGATGACCCGGATGATGATGCGCGGATAGGGGCAATGGGGTTGGAGCAAGTGAAGGATGCCATGGCTGTTCTAGAGAGAGAAAATGAAGGATATGTGATGGTTTTAGTTTCTAGAGAGAGAAAGAGGAGATGATGGCACGTGGAATAAAAAAAGAATTAATTAAGTTAACGGTGGTTAGTTCGATCTGTTTCCGTTAAGTATGATGTGTATCATTTATCCACATGTCAGATTTTAAATGGGAGTGGTACTGAGCAGTATGTACCCAAGTTTTTGCCAAATATCAGCAATATTATCATCTAAAAAGGGTAAAATAGAAGATGAATTTATATAAAATAAGCATTAGGTCTTATTTTTTGAAATTAAAAAACAATCAATCAAAAAAGAATTGTGGAAAAAATAAAGTGAGCGTGACTTTCTGCTTTCTTCGTTATATTTTTGTAAATCTTTCGCATAGATTTATTTTAAACTATTATCTTTCTTCTAATTATTTTCGTACCTTTTTTTGACTATCATATATTATTATGTATTTGTTAATTTGCTTTAATTTGGTATTTTGTACGTGTTATTTTTTATGTGTTCATGTGTTAAATGTTTAATGTAAGAATAGTGTTAAAAATACTAATCGTTATACTAATTTTTATACTAAAAGTACATACGTTATTTTCGCATTTACTTAATAGTTATTTATTTAAATAAAAATAAAAGTATAATTTAAATAAAAAATAATAAACTTTAAATACATCCCTTAGTATAATTTTATTAGTAAAATAGTTAATATTTTAAATATTATTATTCTTAATTTAATTCGTGTAAAAAGAAGCGGATTCAGCCTTTTTCAATTTGGGAGGAAAGATGAAAAATATTAATGTTTATTAATAACTATCATAGCCGGAATAAAGAGAAAAGAATGATGATACTTTTGGGTGGACGTCTCTCCAATTGATTCAAAGGATTTTTCAACTATTGCTTTTCTTTTAGGAATGAAGTTTTTGAGGATCTCTTAAGAGATTTAGAAACGCACCGGGAGGTGCGAAGCGAAATAAAACCAAATATAAATTTTAGTTATAAATTACGTAATTATAAAATTCTATTTATATAAATACTCACAATCCGTAACGATAAAATAACTTAAATTATGGAAATCTAAGTCTAGGTGCGTACCGTTTTATATTTATGCTAGTTGGCCACTTGCTATCTTCTTTTCTAAACTAAAAAGATCAGGACTATATTTCCCGCGTGCCGTGTTTAACCGTCCTTCTAGCCTTCCAGGAATATTCAACGTGCGTGAGGTAAACGCTAAAAGAGATCGTTATCCGTCCAGCTCATACCTTTTCCATTTATTGTTTCTTTACTCCACCGGCCCAATCGCGAAACAAGGCGTCAATCCAACCACGTAAACCTATCGTGACCATTGATCTACTCGTAACCGCTTAATCGCGACCGTCTATGCTTTCCCACCCTCTATATAACAAGAGAAGGAGTCTCTCACCTTTTTATCCTTCCAATACATAGATGTTCTCACCATCTTCTCAGATCTTGTTATGACGCTTTGTCTTTCAGATGCAATTCTTCCATCATCTCGTAGATCTGTTCATGATCTACAATTTGATATCCACTTTAAATTGAGGTATCTATTTTGAATATGAATAGAGGTCTGAATAACCTATATTGGTTATAAGTCTCTAATTCTCTTGGTTTTGGTTTTGATTTGCAGGTTTAATCTGTTTGGAGCTGAAGGGGGGATTGGTTGATTTTCAAGTTATTGTTAGATCTAATATTTTCTTGCAGGTTTCTGAGGTCAGATCTACGCCGCAGGATGTGGATGCTACATGAGATCCTACACAAATCTAATATGTAATTTATGTGAGATCTGAAGCGGAAGGATGGATGGGTTGCGATGATAGTAATTTATGTGGGATGTATAAGATATTTCAGTTCAGGACTGAAAGGGCCTATAATTATATGAGGCCTGATGAGGTCTGAGTTGGTATCTGTCATCCGACCTTTGCCATGTCAGGTGCGCTTGCTTGGCAGGTCACAATATTTAATAAAAATCAATTTTGTGTTTGTTGAGGGAGAGATCGCACGGGGATTTGCCCGGGTTCTCCCCTCTGGTCCGGTGTTGTTGTGTCTCGTTCTCTTGCCTATCTTGGCCTACTCAAATCCTACCCACCCGATCAAAGTGAAAGTTATCCTACTCACGCAAGGCCTATGCTCAACGCCAGATCGATCTGCTGTAGAGGTACTCTCTAACTCACTTCATTCCAAATTCCAATCTATTTTCGATTTCAATTTCAATATCAATATCAACGTCAAAAGAGAAGAGCGGCGATAAGATAACCAAAAGATCTGGCAATTATATTTCCGATTATAGATCTGTACAATAAATCTTAAATTTTTGCTCCGACTTTTCAAATTGGCAGTTACATGTTTCGAAGAATTCATCAGAAAGGTTTTTCTACTTTTTGATGGATAGGTATTGGGTTCTATCATCGATGAGGTATAGATATTTCATTAAAGTAAATACGTTTTGGTTTGATGGTGCCCGCTATCCATAACTACTAAATTGTAATTACCACAAACGAAACATATGTACTCGATTATTCCATATCAAAGTAATAAATTTAGTGCGGTTGGTAGTGAATTATGCAATTCCATTTCAGTTTTATGGCCAGTCAACACTGATTACCTTGTTATTAGTCCTCTCTCTTACGTTTCAGATCCTTAAGAATCCATTTTATTATTTTGTTCTGACTCTTGTCAACTTATATAGAATTCATATAAACTTGTATTGTTCTTTGATTCAAGTGTAATTTCTTGTTCGCGTTTGTAGTAAAAAATTCTGTATGCACTAGTCATTTTTATGTATAATGGCCATTAAGGGCAGATGGCTTGCTGATATTTGAAATTGTTACGTAGATTTGTATATTTAAGAAAGGTCTAGCGTCTGTATCATCTGTAGTATAGTGGCTGTGATTTGTGGAGGAAGCTTTGTGCTGTTACAGGCCCTTGCAAGGATGCAGAAGGTGAAGGCGTCCATTAAAGTTTCGGGTCGATTGAAGTAAATAATGAAAGTAATTATTTAAGTTCTCCCTTCAAATTCTCAGATAGCTTGTTCAGTTTGTTTGCTATAGTTCGCGAAATAGCATGTTATATTTTTGGCATTTATCATTTTCAGTATGATACAATTGGTAATTGCTGGGTTAAATATATAATTTGTAAACTATTATTATTTTTTGTTTTTTTTACTACTTTAGTTTCAACTATTCTTTTATTGATTACATGTATATAGTTATTGGCATTCTTGTTCCCTGTGTTTTCATTATTGTTATATACTAGTATTTAGATTTTTCGATTGTTGTGAATATTAATACCTCCCGAGAACTGCTTGGAATGAGTCATTGCTGCAAGTGCCTATCTAGGGCATTGGTAAATAAACGTTATAACCTTGAGCTTTGAAAAAGCTAAATGTGAAAGCTCAATCTCTTCCTTCTTTAGGGTTTCTTGTTCAATGTTGCCTTTTGTATTGTTTGACACATGCGTTCTTGTTTAACCTGTATTGCTACACTGTGAGGGTATAAATACGTAAACAAGGTCTGTAAGCTCAAAGTGGCAGAGCACTCGTTATCCCTTCATGGGGATATCGGGAGGTTGGTGGTTCGAATCCACCCAGATCTGACTTTAATCTGTGTTCTTTTCCTGTTTAAACTTATAGTCGCTGGTTCGATTTGTGTTGATGCTCCTGATTCAGATTGGTGCTGCCGCTGAGCAACTAAGGCTGGGGATATCGGGAGGTTGGTGGTTTGAATCCACCCAGATCTGACTTTGACAATCTGTGTTCTTTTCCTGTTTAAACTTATAGTCGCTGGTTCGATTTGTGTTGATGCTCCTGATTCAGATTGGTGCTGCCGCTGAGCAACTAAGGCTTTCGAGTATGTCAGTGAGGAGAGTCCAATGTTGCATTAAAGTCTCAGGCTACTGGTTCAACTTTCATTGTGCGCGCACCCAGTATGCTGGTTGCTGCGTGTTAAGGTTGCTGTGGATTCTTGGCGTACGCAGTGCTCGTATCATTTGCATCCTGTATTACTTGTTGCGTTTGGTTCCAGTGATTGAGCTTACGCGAGTCAACCCCCGGGCTTCAATGGCAGCACTTGAAAGTGGTTGTAGGGTTGATAGGCTGCTGCTGCTGTTCTCTCATGTCTTAGAATCAAGTCTTAGAGACTGGCACAATGTATAGAATGCCTGTATTTTTCTTTTGAAAGCATTATTAAGAATGAGCTGATATAAAGACATTTCTTTAAATTGAAATTATTTCTAAAATGCTAAAATATTTGAAATATATTATAAATATTTCAGGTCGGACGGGTCGACAGGTTCTACCGTTCGATTTGTATGAATTGACTATTTTTTCTGTTTCAACAACATTTTCTCAAATTTCATGAGATTACACCGGCCAGAAGTCTGGATTGTCAATTCACTGGTTCGTAGGTTGAATCGGTCGCTTTTTATAACTTGCAAATATTTATTGATTATTATCTAATAGTTTTATTTGTATTAAACGAAACAAGGATTGTAATCACGTTAGTTTTGCAATTACAATCCGAACTCCATTTAAGAGGCTTTTAATTCTAAGTCTTTAATTACCATCCTTTTGATTACAACATTCAATTGATTACTAGAATAAAAATTATTTAGGAATTATAATTTTAGAAAATTTAGGACATAATATGACTAAGTATATAGTATTAACTAGCTCTAATTTTCCATTCAAAAAAAAAACTAGCTCTAATTTTGAGCAACATTTAGCTCATTTGAAGATTGCATTTCAGATACTGAAAGAGGAGCAACTCTTCTATGGTGTACTTAGGCCACAGTTATCTCAGAAGGTTTTGTTATGATTGAGAAGAAGACAACTGTTGTGAACGCTTAGCCTACACCTAAGTGTGTTAAGCAACTTTAATCTTTTTTAGGACTTGAAGGGTATTATTATTTTTATTAAACCTTTGAGTTCACTATTATACATTTAATGAAAAGGGTATTATAGTCGCTAGATTTTTTTAATTTTTTTTTAATATGTTGGTTTTATTTTATTTTTCTTTATGTTTATGTTGATTTCCCTTAAAATTAGCCTTATATAAGAACTATAATGCAACAAAAATTTCAAAACAAAAAATATAAAAATAAAAGTAACTTTTTTTTCCTTTAAAATTTCTTGTAGAATTCTAAATTCTAATGCAACACAAATTTTGGTTACTCTTATTTTTTTTCACGGCTTACTTCCTTACTAAATAGGCTTACATATTTAAGTTTTTATGATTATTAGCATTGTAATTGATGTATATGCATAAGCTAAGACTTCACTTTACGTGGCTCTCATTGAAAACATGAAGCAATTTTTTTAATGTATTCAGAGCATATTAGTAAGTAAGAATTTTTTATTGTTACGCGTTGAACTTGAAATCCTTAATTTGTTTTCTTTATTACCGAAGCCGAAAGTTATTTTCCATAAATCTTCTACTTATTTTTCCGCTGTTACCAAGCTCCGCGTAAAATATTTAGGTATGCCCGTTGCGTATTTTTTGCGGAATAATGTAATCATGCATGTATGTTTTTTTTAGAATATGTGCATTGTGAATTAGTTGAAAATGTATGTAAAAAGAAAAGAGAAATAATGCACAAACAATAACATACTTTGTTACTTTACTTTTAGTCATAAAAGAAAATGTAGTTTTACACTAGCGACTAAGATGATAAATTTGGTTTCTACCTAGGGTTAGAGTCTAATGGTCATAAACCCTTTATAATATAAAATAGAATAATTGGTACTTTTTTTATCTTTGTATACATTTTATTAAAGTTATCGTAACCGAACTGGATAGTTTATGATTCACTAATTCTCTACTTCAACTAAGTTTAATCATCTACTAATTAATTAATGTCTAGACTTTAAAAGTAATTAATTATTTATGAAAAATAATCATATAAAATAGCACTAATATTAAATAATTGAAGAAATTTGGTTTACCGAATTTTTATAATGGTTTAGTGAGCATAATCTGAAATACTTTCAGTTCAGTACACTTCCAAAATCAAATTAATACGATTGTTGAACTTAATAAGAGAAAATTTGGTTTGAAATTTCGATAATTTTAGTATTTTTTACCCAAAAATTACTCTAACTACATGTTTTGTTGACGTGAATAAATTGTTGCATTCTGCGAAAATACGTAATTCAATTTAAGAAAACTCTTAAATTTCTTTTTCTGTTCAAGAAAATAGCAGTGAAAATTAGAATACAAGACGTTAATTTAACAATTATTCTTATTATATTATTATAGAACACTCTAACTTTTACTTTTTTTTTTCTATAAGCAAGAGTTTTTATTATTGGTTGATAAGTTGTATAGCGTAAAGATCTAATTAATTGGTTACTAAAAAAATGATAGATTGGGTATGCTTAATGCAAATATTATTTACCTTTTATTTAATATTATATATATATATATATATATATATAGATTTTGCTAACCTGCCCACTTCA